>CM048818.1:47124736-47372674 GCA_026586065.1 Dioscorea zingiberensis | reverse complement strand
GATGTAGAGAGGGATTTGTCCATTAGCTATTTTCAGATTTTCTTGTAGTGAGGAGATGCATAGGGAGATTGGGATCAAAAATTCCCAGGAGCTTACTAGCAGATTCTTGAGGTCTAATTCCTATTCTTCTTATCTTTTCACGAAGAATTTGTTCTTACAGCCATCATGACTATATAGATTATACTCCAGTCCTTAGAGGATCAACTTTCTCAAAGCATATTCATTTAACTAGAGATGAATAGATTCATTAGCATATGCCATATTGAGTGTTGGGGAATCTTTAGATGGTTTGACTTGAGAGATATGCGTGTTTTGTGTGTTACGAGCCTTTGAGAATTTGGCTTTTGATGAATCCATTTGTAGGTGGTGTTGTCTCTCCAAAGATCTTAAGTAAATAGAATGCTATACATGGGACTTTGGAAGATAATGGGGGTGGGATCATATATATATATATACCCACACACACAAAAATAGCATAATGCTTAATATATATATATATATATATATATATATATGTGTGTGTGTGTGTGTGTGTGTGTGTGTCTGTGTGTGTGTGTGTGTGTGTGTGTGTGCATGTGGTGGGTGTGATATCAGAAAATATATATATATAACTTAGTTAGTTATAATGTGTTTTGTTGTGATAAGCTTTGCATGCTTTGCTTAGACATTGGATGCCTTCTGAGATGAGTCATAGGATGAGATAGAGTGAGGATATGTGAAGGAAGAATCACATGGGAGCGGGCCTCACATGTATGGGTAAGAAGATGGCATGTTGAATCATAGGTATTAATGCTTTCAATTAAATTGGGAGCACACCATGTGAATAGAGAAAGTATGAATCATGGGCTGGGTTGAGGACTCCAACTTAGTGAGAGAAAGTTTAATGGGCATGATCGATCATAAGAGTGAGGTTATAAACTCTTGAGTAGTTAGACCCAACTTCAAACTAGAGAATGTATTAGTCCACATCATTATAAGCATGGTTAAAAATGGGATGTAAAATTAATTGAACCCTATTATAAAGATGGTAAACATGTCAAACACATAACTAATATTGTAAACCTAGGTATAGATGACCATACTTGTGCGCTGTGACCGGATAGATTATGCGACATCCTATTCTTCCACGAGATTTTTACCTACATGCGGCAGTTGGAGTGGAGGCGTGGCTCCGGTAAGGGAAGGCTCTCTTAGGGAAATTTGAGGACACCCTAGAGCCGTTACGATGAGTCCATGCTTAGGAGGATACTACATGGCCGCCCGGCCACTGTCGGTGAGACTATAAAAAGGCCAGTGACCCGATGTCGATATATCTAATACGAAGATTGCAAGCAGCTATTGATTTCCGACACGATGGATTTGTTTTCTAAATTTGAGGCTTATGATGTTGTTGATCGGGGATGTTTGAGAGTCTTCTTTGGATGCAGCTCTTTCAAAAGAGCTTGAAGGCTATAGTTAGCGGTTAGGAGTCCCTACCGTTGAAATGGAAAACCCTTGTGGTGAGGTTTGAGACTCCCGGATATTGGATGGTGTGGGACTTGGTACCCCACTTGCTTGACTTTGTTATGTTGATTGATTTGATATGTTCATTCTTGGCTTATCTTATGATCTTGTTGTTGGGCGACATGGCTTTATTGTGTTCCCCCACTGCATAAGGTACAAGGGAGCTTCTTGAGACTTTCTTTCGGAGAAGCTCATCTCACTTATTTTCTTTTCTTTTCTCCGGATCTTGAGGTAGCTAGCCTAACTTTCGAGACTCAAGAGTGAGTATTAGGAGTTGGGACAACATTCTTTGAGGTTTGAGAACCCTATTATTTTATTGTGAGTGAGTGTGTGTTATGTGCAGGACCCTTGTAGAGGCCTTGACATTTGTAGAGGGTGCACTGTACCCTTTAATGTTTTATCTTCCGTTGTAAACTCTAATTTATTTTTGTTATGCTTATTTGGATTTTTTTTACACTACTTATACTTGTTTTATGTTCTACATGATTTACCTGGGCCTTTGTATCCGATTGGTAGGGCTTGTCTGGAGCTTAGGTGCGACTGATATGCTCATGTGCCTTCGGGGCCAGGGGGATTTGGGTGGGGCGTGACAACATGCCTAGCTATGCTAAATTTATGAAGATGCAATGCGGTTCTTTCCCCACCAATCATCTCACTTGCCAACAACCTTTGTCTTCATTATGTAGCAAAAGGATCCTTTGTTAAGCCTTTGCCAATGTGTTCCTTTTGGTTTCCCTCCAGTAAAGCGGCTTACTAATCCATCACAATAAATAATTATACGGCCTTATACAAATTACCTGCCAACCATCCTGCAAACTCTTATAGAGTGTAGGATCCAACACCTTGTCTTCATTATGTTTTGATAATTTCACTCCAAGATCTACTAGTGTTCTAATTGGGTTTGCAATCTTTCCATCTTGAATCTTCTCGAAACCTCCTTTGCACTTAGTATTCTTGTGTAACAAAAATACCCATCTTTAAGTTTGCTTGACGTCCTAATCCAAGAAAGTAGGACACATGTCCGATGTCATAGTCATTTTGAACTCCTTGGTCACTTAGCATATTTGGAAGTCTTTTTACAATCATTTTGTGGAGAAGTTTCACTATAAAAAAATCCTTATCCATGCAGCTTATAAAGTGACATATAAAAATACTTTTGCCATAATTTTTTCTTGAGGATATAGAACAATTTTATAAGGACATTGTATAAAGCCATCATTCTTGAAGTATGCATCAATTCTTGAGTTCCAAGCTCTAGGTCCTTTCTTCAAAGCTATTGAGAGTTTTTTAAACTTCAACACTTCTTTTTTTCTTTCCCCTTTTGACAGTACACCCTATGCTCCGTTGTTCAACATAAACTTCATCCTCTAAGAAGACATTGAGGAACACCCTCTTTACATCAAGTTAGAAAAACTTGTCTTTTGAATTTAATGTGACTAAAGATATTATCAATATAATGGTCTCCATTAGAACATTTGGCCGGGAGAAAATACCTCCCTTGTAGTTGATCTTGGCTTGTTGTTTTTGTAACAGCTTTTGCGAGCAAGTGCATGGATTTTGCATTTTTATTCTATTTCTCCCTTAGGAATTCTTCTTGATTTTTCTAAACCAACTTCATATCAATTGGTTTATGCCTTTGGTAGAGATGTAAACTCTCAAGTTCTATTCTTTTTAATAGATTTTATTTGCTCATCTATTGCTTCTCACCGCTTCTTATTTTGTATAACATCTTCAAAACAACTTCTTCATTGGAAATAATACATATCGGATTAAGGTGACTTGTCACCTCATATAAGAATCTTGGATATTCCTAGTATTTTATGTTTTGGACTATCTTTTTCTAATATTGATGATGATAATGATGGCGGTGATGTTGGAGAAGATCCGATATCGCGTGCATATGCTACACAACCAAAACTTTCAAGTGAGAAACATCCAAGTTGAAATTACTCCATTAACTTCTTGAGGTATTAGCCATTTCAAATTCTTTTCACGAGACATCTATTGAGCAAATAGACCACACAATTGACAACCTTCGTCCGAAAATTCCTTCATTTGTCTTATTTTTCATCATGCTTTGAACCATCTCAAGTATGGTGTAGTTTTTTCCCCTCTATGACGCCTTTTTGTTGAGGGGAATAAGGTGCCCTCAATGACCTCCATATTCCATGAAATTTTCAATACTCCTTGAACTCTTTTGATATGAACTCTCCTCCATGATTCGATCGCAACATCTTGATATTATACCCACATTGGTCTCCACCAAAGCCTTGAACTCCTCAAATTTTTGAAAAGTCTCTGACTTCTCATTCAAGTACACCCAAGTTTTCCTGCTAAAATCATCAATAAATGCTAGGACATCGACCCCCAAATGAGGTTGGAGTGATTGGCCCACATATGTTAGTGTGGATAAGTTGAAGAGCCTTCTTTCCTTTATTGAAAGACTCCTTTGGAAAGCTTTTTTTTTTTTGAATTCTATCCATGAACACATTCTTTACATATCTCACTTGGTACATCAATGTTGGGTAGTCCCTTCACCATCTTGTTGCTAAATAGAAGCTTGAGAGCACCAAAATTTATATGACCAAACCTTGCATGCCAAAGCCAAGAGTCATCTTTCATGTAATCACTTAAACATCTAGTAACCACATGGTTTATTTATCTCTCAAAGAGAGCTATTTTTATGACTTGTATGACTAGTTTTAGAGCCAAAATGATGGTTTAAGGTTGAATCTTGTATGTTTTGGCTATATTATATAAATATAGTTTAATTGAGATTGATCAACTTGTTTTAGTGCACTTTTATCATGAGCTAATTGGAATTATTGTAAATTGTATCAGGTGAGAAGAATTCTAGAGCAAAGCGAGGAACATGAAAATCAAATTTCTTACCACCGAGAGAAATCTTGAAGTTGGCATCGTGACGCCAAATATAAGAAGACCTAAATTCAACCAATGATTCCACGTCATGAGGCCAAAGAGTTGACGTCATGATACCAATGATCAGAGAATGCCCTAAGATTCCATGTCACAATACCAAACTTTGACATCACAACACCAAATCTCGACCCTATAAAAGCTGGTGAATTTTCCATAATTACATCTATTCTTCGGGTTCAAGCTAGTTTCAATGCTAAGTTTTGATCTAGAGAGTCCTGTTGCGATCTAGAGGAGGAGAAGACTCCATCTAAGAGAGAAAGTCTTGCAATCTCATTTTCAATATTTTTCCAATCTCTCTTGTATATTTTTACCCATGGATGTTGTGTTTATAGATCTGAGATCTTGTGTTAAGAAGGCATACAACCTTAGTTTCATTCCATTTAGTCTTTCCTAACTCTCTCCATTATTAGTTTTCTATTTTCTTGCTATACTTTAGTTTAGAACCAAACCCCCTTTTGTAGATTGAATAAACCAAAATTTAAAGATTAAGCTAGTCTTTAAAATTTTGGTTCTTTTGCTACTCCTTGTGGATTCAATACTCTATTAGCATCACTTTTTACTTTAACAATACGTGCACTTGTGTGAGGCATACTTATTGCAGCGCCCAATAATGGATTTGATATTTAGTACAAGCGTGTGATTCTTGGCCATAGGAACTTGTGCAATCAACTTATTTTTCATCCTTAGATATAGGATTTTATCTTTCATTTTGTATGTCAAAACCTTTCTCCAAAAGTTAGCTAGACTCAAAATGTTTGTTTTCATGTTGGGCACATAAAAGACATTAAGAATAAGTTGTTGACTTCAATCTTTGAGTTGGATGAGAATCTTACCAACACCCTTCACCTTCACTTTAGAAGCATGTCCAAGATACATCACCATGGCCAATTCATCAAGCTCCATGAAGATGTACTTGTGATTACACATATGGTTGCTTACTCCAGAGTCACGAAAGGTACCACATGTTTTGATTTGTAAGTTCTTCTTATTTTCTTTCTAACAAAAGCACACCATCTCACTCATCCTACTTCTTTACATAATTGGCTCTCCCTTGTACTTTATTAGTTTGATTAAACCAACAGAGTAATGGTCATATTTGTTTCAATTGTAACATTGAATATTACTTTTGTCATACATTCAGCCTCTACCTCTTTGTCCTCTCCCACCATTATGCTTGTTGTCTTCATTTTTTAGGTAACCACATCCTTGACCATGACCAAAAGCACCAACATGGCCTTGACCATGACCACATCATCCTTGGCTTGTTTCACCATTAGATTCTTCCTTATCATCATTGATAGAGAGGTTGCTTTGTAGAACTTGCTCCAAAAGTTCTTTACTAGATCCCCTTTGAGATTCTATACTCATGGGCTTAGAGTGAACACATGAGCTCTTACACCTTCATAAGATTTATGTCCTTGACTCTTCAATGGCAACCACAACATAATCAAACATATGATCCAAAGATCGAAGAATTTTCTCCACCACTCTAATGTCATCGAGTGTATCATCATTTCTTCTTAATTAATTCACAATAGTTAACATCCTTGTGAAATACTCAGACATGCCTTTCGATTTCTTCATATGTAAAGATTCAAACTCACCACTAAAGATTTGAAGGCAAACTTTCTTCATCAGTCATCTCCTTTGTATGCATTTCATAAGATGTCCCAAACTTGCTTAGAGGTGGTGGCGCCGACAACCTTCTCGAAAGTAGCCTCATTTAGGCCTTGGTAAATGAGGAAAAAGCACCTTCTTGTCTTTCTTCCTCAACTCCACAATCATCGTCCTTTGGTTTGCGGTAAGAGTACAATCATCTTGAGACTTCTTATAGCCTTTATCAACAACTTCCCAAACATCTTGACATCCAAGGGCGCTTTTTATTTGGATACTCCTAATTTTCAAATTTGTTGGCAAGACGAGGGATGGGAAGCATACGATTACCCATCTCAATGGATCTTTCTAGCTCTTGATACCACTTTGTGGAAAATAGTAATTGGACCACACTCATAAAAGGAGAGGAAGGAAAAGATGATAAATAGAAAACTACTTCCAATGATAGATAATTTTGAGTACAAGGGTATATATAGGACTTTACAAGTAGTCCAATTACATCTATAATAAATTACAAGGCTCTTAGTTTTTCTCAAACACCTCTTCATGAAACCCCAAGCACATTTTCTTAAGTATCCTTTGAAGATACATGCATCTTTAGATTCATTAACCAAGTGCTTCTTCAATTCATGCACATTTTCAAAGTAAACTCATTCACCAAACTCATAAACACAGATTTTCTGATTCAGACTTGCTCTTGAAGAAACAAGTTTCCCATCCATTCGGTATTTTATTTACTCACATGTGTCCAGTTAAGGAAGATGTTCTCTTCTTAATCTTCAATATTGTCCACTTCATATACTGATATTGTGCAACCGCCGCACCTGTATATATTCTTGGATTAAAGCCATTTTTAGTCCCTGTACTTTGACCCAATGTTCATTTTCGTCCTTATATTTTAAAAATCTTCGATGCAATCCCTGTACTTTCATTATATTTGTTGAATACATCCATGGTGATTACATTGGCAAAAGCGGGTGACATATGAATAAAATACAACCTATTTTGCTTAATTTTTGATTTACATGTGACCGTATTTTCTTTGATAAGGCAAATTTTTTAAAAAATAATAATATAATTTTTGAAATAGGAATTTAAAATATATATAGACCGAACATCTTGATGTAAGCTGCAACTACTTTTATAAAATTATGTTAAAATGTACGATGAAATGGCAAAACTTTTAAATAAATGACAATATATTAACATAATAATTATACTAATTAATAACATAATTACACTCATTATACTAATGATAATATAATTAAAAAATACAAACACTAGCCCTAAGCCCTAACCCTATCCTCTCCTTCCTCCCCACCTCCTTCGCGTCTCTCTCTCCTATCACGTCGGTGTCACCGGTTTGGGAGAGCAACTGGATCTATCTCGGCGGTGGGGACAAGAAGGAACTGAAGATTGAAAGAATTGGCGGCGGGCCAAGAATGCAACAATTCTCCAATCCTAACAAAGGCTTTTCAAAAGCGACTGCTAGTTCTCGGTCCAACTACATGGTTGATCTTTCTTCAAAGAGATTGGAGAGTAGATCGGGCCTTGAACAAAGATTGACCGGCCAAACTACGGCCAAGTCTGCTTTGATATATGATATAGTTAGCATATAAAGAAGGTGCGGCTTTACTCTCCATGTTTGATACCACGAGGTTCTGCCGGGAACCTCGAAGTTTCAGGTTGTCATTTGCATCCTCAATCCCACGTTGAGCAATTCATGATCTGCAATGCCATTGTGCACAAGGAGGCACCATCCATTTGCATTCTAGTAGTCTCCCGGCGCCTTGCGACCATTACGCCAATTCACGCAAGAGATCACGCAACTCTTTAGAGATTAGATCCTCATCAGGATCCATATATGAATCCGGATCGATTTCCGTCCAGATGTTACGCTTCCTCCTAAAACCCTTGAGTCCCCAATCTCCTCCTCGGCGCTGCGCCGCTCCTCCTCGAGCCCTATAGCGACTAGATGAGATCATAGGGTAGTGGGATGGGATCAAGGGTGCCTGTGAGGAGGGTCGAGGGGATCTTTGGGGAGGAGAATTTTGCCGGGATGTCCCAACATGTCGCAGTACATTGTGTGGGGTTTCGCGATGTTGAGAAAGGAAGGAAAGGGAGTTGGCACTATAGAGACGACAAGAGAGAAGGAGGTTTAGGGTAATGTTAATTAGTGTAATTATTATTATATTATATTAGTTGTATTATTTATATGGCTAAAAGCCACTAATGGTCCAATCTTATTACACTTTGTTCAATTCCAGGTCTGTACTTTATCAATGTTCAATGCGGTCCTGTACTTTACGTTTTTGTTCAATACATTTCCAATTTTGTTGGCTTAAGGTAGGAGGTATCTGATTGAAATACAACCTTTTCTTCTATTTTTTTATTTTCCACGTGGACGTATTAGAGGTAGGCTGTGTATTCATGGCGTGGGCATTTGGCGTGGGCTTGCCACGTCAGCAAATTTATTTTTTTTATAAAATGAAAATATTTTGGTCCTTACTCTGACGTGGCAGGTGACACTTCAGCATTTTTAAAAAAAAAAAAAAAAACCCAATCTTTTCAGGGTTACTTCACATGCTTTGGTACGTGAAACATTACATGTGGCGCCGTAAAAAAAAATCAGAAAATTCATGAAAAAAAACTGTCATGCTATTATTGACAAGCATTTCAACAACATAAGTTAATAACCTCGAAATATCGTTCAGTCAAATAAAAGCATTTCAACAACATAAGTTAATAACCTGGAAATATCGTTCAGACAAATAAAAGCATTTCAACAACATAAGTTAATAACCTAGAATTACAGTTGTCATCCAAAACATACACAAGAAATAGTTAAATACTAGGGCCCTAAATACTATCAAACCAACAACATAAGAAAGTAAGAAAGCGCACAAGCAGGACTTCTTGAAGTCAATTTCGAGTTCCAAAGCGTTTGAAGTCCTGCCTTTCCTTATCTTGACTTAGCCCCTCCAGATTTACCCTATACAAAACAAAAGTATTAGAATAAGCGCAACAAAGGGTTAAATAAGGTTACTAATAGTCATACCTCATTTTATTATTTTTCTTTTCTTTGGAGTATTAGATTCCTCCTGCATTTGTAGGTGGCTAAAGCAAGAGAAGGCAGATGTAAAGCAAAGTTTATTAGGACAAGGATTAAGCGATGCAATGAAAAAACACACTTGTGGGCATCTCAAGCTGATTTGGACACCTTGCTTCTTATTTGGACTCCTATATGGTAGTGCAGCCATGCCACATCGCGGGATCCCTTCTTGTGGGTTTTTGCTTCCCTTTAGAACTCATTTTTCGGTGTTGTCGATGCCACATCACTTGAGTGTTTTGGTCACCTACTTGGTATGTTTTGCTCACTGTCAATGAAAGAATTAAAAACACATTCAGCGAGTACTAAGGGAAGCGTCTCTATGGCTTAAAAAAAAACAAATGATAACTTACTGTGCCCACAACCACTCTGCATCTTGTTTTGACTCCAATAACAACTGCATTATCCCTTTTTGGGCTTTTGTTCTTCACATTCATCTCATTAACCTTCAGTCCTGTTGTTGCCACATCATGGATGTCACATGTTCCCTCAATTACGACCACATTTACCCTTCCATGGCTGCGCCCGTCTGTTTGCTTAGGCTACACGTAAGAGAAAAGGTCAATTCCAACCTTTTCTCCAAAAAAAAAAAAAAAAAAAAAAAAAAAGGAGCACACTCATGAAATACCTGATGTAAATTTTCTGATACTTCATGCACATCTTCTGTCATTACACATAAATGATCTGTAGTGGTCACCTGTCAATGAAACAATTAACCATGATCAAAGAAAATCCAAAGGTGCATTTTACAGGAAAATTTCAACAGACTTACATTGGGGATTCTCATCGATGCAGTCTCATTGCCTTCTTCCATAGGTTCATTTGCACTTTCCTTACCAAATCCCTACAAAGATTTCAAAGTCTTAGAGAATAAAATGAAAACAATCATTTTTGAAGACTCATAATTTCCATTGTGCTCTGCTTTGAATTACTTGGTGCTCTTCCATTGTGCTTTGATTGGCAATGTTCAATGTGGTGCTCACCTAACAAATGGGAGGATTAGTTTGCATATTTAAAGACTTTTAATAATATAAATTTCAAGATGAATGTATAAGGAAAACACTTACGGGGCCTGTAGGAATCTCAGTGGGGTTTCTCATCAATACACTCTCTTTTCCTTGGTCAACTTCCACAGGTTGACTTACACACACTTACAATGCAAATTTCAACTTGTAGAGAAAGGAAAGTTGGACACAATGAAAGATATTGCTTGCATTATAGATGTTACTTACTTGATCCTCGACCCACGAGGTCTTAAACTTGCGTTTTAACCTTTTCTTTTAGCACGAGTAAGTACATTGATAGAAATGTATTAATGCAAATAATATATGTAGGTTTAGTTGTACATATATGCATTAAAACACTTACTATATTTGTTGTTCTTCTTGGGACAAGTCCTTGTATGTGTGCCCAACCATAGAACATTTTTGCATCTCATCCTCAGTCCCCTTCTAGATAGTCTTGACCCATTTTACGCCTCCCGGGTTTCCTTTCTCTGGACCTTTCGTGGTGCACTTTGGCATGGGTCTACTTGGGGGTGGAAGCAATTGGAATATAGCAGGTCTTGGGCAAGAAAGTCTTCCCATTTACTGGCTGCAACGGATATGCATATGCTCTCTCAAATAATTCCCTCTTATACCACTCAGATACATATGATTCAACTGCCTCTTTTCTGAAGTTTATTGCATACACCGCATGCGCACAAGGAATCCTTGTCAGGTCCCATCTCTTGCAGGTACATGTGTGCTCTGCCATGTTCATAATATATCTTTCACTCTCTTGGTATACCTCATATCCTTGGTCTTCATTCCATTCCAAATATGTGTTCATGCTTCCGTTTTTACTTTCTTCAATCTTCACCCAGATACTAGGCCCAAACTGATCTATGAATTTCTCGACATACTTCCTCCTTTCCACTATCCGTCACATCATCAATACTCGTATGTCCTCCAACATTGATATGATTGACTTCTGCCTTGCTTCCACAAGCATCGAATTGAATGCTTCTGACATATTGTTTTCTAGCACATCACATTTGCACGATGTCTTAGAAAAGGCCCTTGTCCATGAACTTACGAGGGGTTCTTGACAAATCAACCTTTGCTTGCTCACTTATCTCGCTTAAGAATTTCCGGCCAACTGTCAAACTCACGAATGCTGCATTAAGCCTTGATAATTTTCCAAAAGAGTATTTTGTAGCTCACCGCCTCTGTGGATTTTCCTCCAGTTGGCATAAATGTGCCATGCACATCTTCTATGTTCTGCCAAGGGCATAAGCTCCTCCATTGCTTGTGTAAGGCCCTGTGTAGAACAAGGAAACATAAATTGAATCAGCCAGAATTTTTTTTTTTCAAAATTATCTGAAGGAACATATACATGCTTTACCTTGTGTTGGTTTGACATGAAGGTGTACATCAAGCCACTGCCATTCTCAATCTCTAAATCAGCCATCAAATGTTGCAGAAACCACCTCCAACGATCTCTGTTCTCCACTTCCACAATAGATCATGCAATGGGGTACATCCCGATTGTTTTAGCGTCGTGACCCACAGTGACCAAAAGCTCTCCCTTCATAGACCCCTTAAGGAAGCATCCATCGAGACCAATAATGCGGCGACAACCTGCTAAGAAGCCTTTTCTCAGACCATCAAAACAGATGTACATACTTCTTAAAATTGGGATCTGTGCGGGATCGGGTCTGTCCACTTCAAGGAGTATTGAGCTTCCAGGGTTGCTTCTTTTGAGCTCAGCAGCGTAATCCCAAAGCAAGCGGAAATCGTCCGTGCAGTCTCCTTTTAGTTCTTGTATAACTTTCATCCTACGCTCGCCTACATTGGCTAATTGTAACATCAACTTTCAACTCATTCTTAGCGGCTTTGTTTGATGTCAACCTTGCTTCATCAAGGAGGCGGTCCACTGCAGTTTTAGAGCAAGTGCTTGGCCAACACTTTGGATGTGACCCTCTTATTCTTGAAAGTCCATCCACATGTGTGTGTATCGACAAGAGTCCTGATCCTAAAATTATCGCTAGCCCGATCCCAACCTGCATATATCATCCATGGACACCCTGCATCCTTGCATTTGGCCCTTACCAGCAGCTTGTCATTCCTGGTTATATCAACTTCCCTCCTCATTGTAATGGAATGCCTTACTATTGCATCCTTCACCATCTCCCTGTTTCCGATTAGCATCCCCAGTTGGAAATGTGGTATTTGATTGTTTTGATCAAAGACAGGATGCCTCAATTTCACCCTTCTCCCATGCTTTGCCTCACTGCCTTCCTCAGATATGGATTAAAAACTCCCAATCTTTATTGCGCTTGATCCACCCATAGCCCTGGCTGCATCCTTTGTCATTTGTACATTTATACGGTCCCTTATCCTTTGAACAACTACCTATAGGTGATGTTTCTCACTCTGTACCCACTCATTATTGTCTTTACTAACTAATGCTGTATTCTTAAACCGTCATAATCGACAATGGGTCATCATCAGAACTTCCACCAAAGAATCTGTCATGCGAGATCTTCACCCCTATACTATCGCCCACTATCTCCGGTTGTAAATCCCGGTCTCAAAACCACCCACATATCCATCCTTATCGGTCCACCAATATTTACCCATCTCATGAGTTACGATGTGTGTTCAACATATATATCAATCTACCATTCTTCTTCAAGACTTCAATCGATTCTTCCACGCGGGACTCCTGCGTGCGTTACACTAATACAAGAGAATTTTCAAACGAAACTCCGTCGTGAGGTACTACAAAGTGTATCTTACTGATTTCAGCAACTTCCACATCTCTAATGAATTGAAGCAACTCCTCGTAGGATAGTTTCTTTGGGTCACATCTCCAGAGGTGTTGACTCCCTCCTCTATACGTCAGCGGCTTCTCTTGGGTGAAATATCCCCCCAAAAAAACATTGATCTTTCCCATTAGCAAAATTACTGAAAGAGCCAAAGAAGCAACACTTCCCTGTTAACATAAACATAGTAATTTGTATTCTCCCTCAAAATCTTCAGAAATGGAAAACATTATAAATTCTTCAGAAATGGAAAACATCATAAATTCTTCAGAAATCGATCTGAATTGCAATTACATTTTTATAAATAAAAGACCCAAGATGTTCTTTGTCTATTAAGTCCCATTTGTTAAGACTAAACTAGACTCCACCATTGCCCTATCTTAACCATTATTTGAAACAGAGCTCAGAGGTGAAGAATTAAAGTCGCATCCAACATGGAAACAACTTAATTTCTATACAAATTTCTCTGAATTAGAATA
This sequence comes from Dioscorea zingiberensis, assembly GCA_026586065.1. Taxonomy (NCBI): domain Eukaryota; kingdom Viridiplantae; phylum Streptophyta; class Magnoliopsida; order Dioscoreales; family Dioscoreaceae; genus Dioscorea; species Dioscorea zingiberensis. The sequence continues at coordinate 47,359,221 of CM048818.1, read as the reverse complement.
GCATGATTAACCAAATTATATAGAAAACACTACATATCTAAATTACTTGGAGACGAGCATGAACTCCATCATAGCTCTGTCTTAGCCATTTTCATATACCCAGGACTTTGATTTTAGAACAAACATCCCCCAATTAGACTCTCAATACCTCTGATTGCCAAAAATGACACTTTCGACTAGGGTTTCTCATATATTCGAAATTCAACCCAAAGAGAAAACCACAAGCATGCCTCTGCCTATAAACCACAATGGCTCGGGCTTAAACAACTAAGGAAGAAAACCCCCTACGAGAAACAAGCATATACCTGCGAATTTCTCAATTCGCGTAGTACCGCGGTGAACTCCACCTCAAAGAGAGGGACCGCACCCGGTGGAGAGGAAATCAAGCTCACGAGGCGCGGGAAACCTTCTCCACGACCGGGAAGATCGTCGGGGACCACCATCGTGAAGGGGACCACGAAGCGAGAGAAAGCCCTAACTGTGGGAAACAATGGTGGGGCTCTTTGAATCTCTCTTGTCCCCCCGATCCCTCATAAGGCCTTTTAAAAAAAAGTAAAGCTGATGTGGCTTTTCATGAAACGTTATAATGAAGATTGGGGTTTTAAAAAAAATCTTGGCGTGTGCGCTTTTGCGTCGTCAAGTAAGGATAAAATATTTTCATTTTATAAAAAAAATAAATTTGCTGACGTGGCAAGCCACGTGGCAGTCCACGTCAGCGACTACGCCCATGAATACAGCCACCTCAGCAAAATACGTCCACGTGGAAAATAAAAAATAGAAGAAAAGGTTGTATTTCAATTGTATGCAAGCTTAGTTGCCACGTCGGCCAAAATTGGGTGTATTGAACAAAAGCAGAAAGTCTGGACCCGTATTGAACATTGATAAAGTCTGAGGTGGAGATTAGAACAAAGTCTGATAGTACATGGACCATTAGTGGCTTTTAGCCTATTTATATTCCTTATTAGATTTGTAATTAGTGTATTGATGGTAATTGAATTTAATTATGTTAGTTATTAATTAGTGTAATTATGCTTGTTGTTAAATAATTAATTATAATATTATTTAAAAACAATTGCCACATCGGCATGTTTTAAATTCTCATTTCATAATTATATTATTATTTTTTAAAAAAATTGCCAAATTAGCAAATCTGATTACATTTAATGCCATGTCGATTAAAATCGACCATCAAGTAAAAGAAATAATTTAAAAAAGGTTTGTATTTCATTAGGTATGCCACATTAATGTGTTTCTACGTCTTCACCGGGGCGTATTGAACAAATATACCAAAGTACATGGGGCCAGTATCAAAGATTTTTTAAAATACAAGGATGAAAATGAAGATTGAGTCAAAATGCACGGGGATCAATAATGGGGTTTATCCTATATTTTTTGCATTAATTCCTACGCATATTCAAATTACTAACTTGTTCTTTTTGAATCGGATATTGTTTTATTAGATTCTTTATAATTATCTGAATGGAGACAACAACTCTATTCCAAATTTATATCCTACATAAAACATAAATAAATAACTTAGAAAACATTTAACACATAAACCAAAGACATAACAAACAAGTTCAACATAACAATATAACAACAACAACAACAACAACAACAACAACAAAAGTGAATGCTTAAAAGCAATATACAAACAGTTCTAAAGATTATTAGACAATGTTTCCAAACATATCTGAAGGTAGATAACTTTTACCAAAGGTAAAATCAGTCGAGGTTGTCAGTACTGAATGTGGGTAACCAATGAAATACAAGTGATTGATACTTGTGCATTTGAGACACAAAGGTCGCCAGATAAGCCCACTTTGAAATCCTCCTCACCACGAGGTAATAATCACGAGCTTCCCTCTTCAAGGTGTCGCACAATGTCCAATAAATCCAAACATTTGCCTATGTTGTATGCTTGATCATCATTGTTTGTTTGTGCACTACTTGAATCACGATATATTATTCATCCTAGAGACTAGCCGTCGAATAATTCTTGCTATTTATCGACATCACACTTTTTCTTTCTTCTTGTGACATCCTTCGTCTCTTTCTAACTTGTGATGTGCTTGTTTTACATCCTCTTGAAAGTATCATTATTACGGCATTCGGGACTTGAACCTTCAAAATCAAAGCTATCTACATCAAATTCTACTTTGTCGCGGGGAATATACGCATTTTTGATTAAACTTCATTGTTGGTAGATGGGTTTGCATATGGCATCAATGCCATATAGCTTATTACCACCACATCTTTGAAGCAAATCTACATCAAGTCCAAGAACTTTGGATCCTCATTTCTCCATTTCATATATTTTGTTTTAGACAAAACAATAAAACAAATGCAATATATTAGAATATTTTTCAAGGTAAAAATTTCATAATGAATAAATGAATATATGATTATCCAAAAGTTCATATTCTTACTTGTCCTTTTCTTTCCCACCAATCATCACTTGCCAATCTGTCCTCTTAACTAAGTCCCAACCAAGGCACATATGGTACTCTATTAGCTTAAGCCCATATTGAGAAGTCTTTCTTTAGTGAGTCCCATCATTGTATGCGTAATTGTAACTCAACCACGATCTCTCTCAATGAACTTTGTCAACAATTTTTCCAACCTTCTTTTTGTAAAGTGTTTGTGTGGCCTATTACCCGTGACTTGGACCAACTTAACCAATCTTTAAATATATCTCAATATCTTTCTCATCCCATCTAGCTTTTGAAATATTTTCACCTTCAACCATATTTTCATCACCTATATTTGTTCTTCTCACAACTCTTTTTGGGTTATGATTTGAAACCATGTTTAAGAAGATATGTTTATGGACTTGTGCCCATAATTCACCTTTGCATTAACTCATCATCAATAATAGCAACAAAAAATCTACAAATGATTCAAAAATATAAACATCTAATATTTACAAGGAAGATCAAATTTAAATATCACAAGGTATAGTTAGAAGCGAAAGCAAATTACTTACTTAAAGGAGAACAATGGTTCGATGTATTTACACAAAGTCTATGAAATTTACTTGCAATTTTCAAAACATTAGAGAATTACCCTACCATACACTAAGTCAATGAAATTTACTCACATTTTCCAGAACATCAGAACATTAGCATGTGTAAATATTGAGCCACACTACATGTCAAATCACCTTTGCCACACATGCACTGATACCACCACAAACACCACCACAGTTGTAATTGTGGGTAAGGCCACCGCACATGCTACCCCTCTCTCTCTCTCTCTAATAATTGGAGTTCTCACAAGCTCATCTTATATAATAATAGAATCAACACACACTCTCTCTCTCTCTCTCTCTCTCTCTCTCTCTCTCTCTCTCTCTCTCTCTCTCTCTCATAATTGGTGTTGTCATAAGCTCATCTTATATAAGAATAGAATCAATATTGCTAATGGTAGTTCCGTTGAGGGGGTTTGTGTGACTTCAAGGATGACAATCTCTCAATAAAACAAGCAAGCACACACACAACCACACAATATTAAAAACATCAAGAGAGAAAGAGAGACAAATTGGTAACTCACTTCAGCTACTTCAAAGCCTACATCTGGGGGGCCAAGCTTAGAGAGAATAATTCACTAAAAGAGGAGTAAAGACATGAGTACAACAATAGTCACTCACACTCTCAACAAATACAAGCACCCTCTAAATATTGACCGATGCCCATTCTCACCCACACACAAGGGCCCTCTCGGTGGCTTATCCCAAATCCTCAGGCGAGGGGTCTTATATAGGCGTCTCTACATCCCAAAATAGCACCTACCTCTTTTAGTCTCCATGTTACAAAATTAGTCATTTGCAACTCTTGTTGTAATGGCGAGTTGCAACTTGACGGCTAGCGGCAGCTAAGCGGAGTTGCATCTTTTCGTTGCAATCTGACCTCAAGGCGCCTCCAAACCTCACGGATTTGTGTTTGAGTCGAATATCATCAAATCCTCCATATCTCGACCTCTTGTAACTAGATGAACTCCCCACGGTCCCGTTCGTGGGTACCTCCTCAAAGGTTGCACCTCACCAAGGCACACAATCACCAAGATACTCTTCAAAGATTTCCTTCCAAACTTGATCTTCATTCATCCAAGTTTGGGTCTTCACAATCTTTCAAAATTGATCTCAATCATTCAAGTTTGGGTCTTCATGATCTTCATCAAATCATATCATAATTAGTCTTCACCATATTTAGTCTTCAATCTAAATATAGCCTTCAATCAAATCTTTGCTCTGCACTATATTTGCTCTATACTATATTTAGTCTTCAATCTTCACTAAGTATAGATATCTTTTCTTCAAGATGATTTAGTTGTCAAAAAAAGACTAATCACATTCAAATATGGTCTTCATAAAGCTTGCTCCTCAGGTAAAGATTATTACTTCCAAATAAAGCTCAAATCAAAAGATAGCTCGAAGAAATATCTTCTTACTTGTGGAATCTTCAATGCCTTGTCATCATGCCTCATGATCAATACTACCATAGCATCTTTCGCCACATCATCAAGTTGTCCATGTCATCTTGTGCCATGTCATCAGGTTATAAAATGTTGCAAACTACGTGTCTCAATACTAACAGCTAGTACATGGGTAAAGCAAATGCATAAATGTGAAGAAATCAACAACATCAACAATGAAAAAATATGTAACAAAAAACACAACCCATTTTTCTCAACTCACACAGATTTAAGTCGGTGTAGGAGGAGAACGAGCGGTGACGACAGGTGGCATTGTCGAGCAGCGATGATGTGCAGTGACCACTAAGAAGTGGTCAAGAAACTTATTTTATCTCCCAAGCCTCACTTAATGTTAGGTTAGATTTGGGAAGTATTCTTTAATTTATATATGGGTATTTTCATAATTGAAAAAAACACAAAACTCCTTCTCAAAAGGACTTTTGTTTATTAGAACCTTCAACCACTAGCTTCTGGAAAAAAAACAAAAACAAAAACAAAAAAAAAAACAAAAAAAAAACCAATTTTCTAATTTTCTAACAGCTTCTCCTGTTTTAAAAAAGCCCATCAAAACATAAATAGATCCACAGAAGCCCTTAACATATATAAAAAAAGGGATAAATATACTATTCATCATGTACTACCTGATTATTCATTTCTATCCCTATACTCAAAAAATGTTCGATATAATCCCTATATTTTATGTATTTTGTTTAATACAACCCCTATTGTTGACGTGGTAGCACAGGTGGTATATGAATGAAATACAATCTTATTTTTTTATTTTTTTCATTTATATGTGGTCCTATTTTGTTGACGTGGAGTGACAAGTGGTTGTATTTGCTGATGTGGAGTAATAGGTGATGTGATGTGCTGATGTGGCAACTTAAATTCCCCAGGCATGCTGACGTGGTTTGCTTACATGGCATGCCATGTTAGCAAGTACTTCCATGTAAGCATGACTTAAATTCCCCTTTTATGGCATGCTAACATGGCATACTAACCTATCATGCCATGTCAGCAAGTACTGCCACATCAACATGCCTTAAATTCCCCTTTCAATACATGGTGATGTGGTGTGTTGACATGGCATGCCATGTTAGCATCGCATGGCATGTCACCATGGCTTAGATTCCTCTTTCAAGATATGCTGACGTGGCGTGCTGAAATGGCATGCCACATCAACAAGTGTTGCCACGTGTTATACTTGGAATTGGGGTACAAAAATACCTATAAAGTAAAAATTTTGAAAGGAGAATTTAAGGCATGTTGGCGTGGTATCTTTGGCATGCCACGTCGGCAATAATATTGCCATCTCAATATGACTTAAAATTTCTTTTTAAATTTTTGCTAGTGTGGCATTACGGAGCCATGTCAACAATACACGGTCACTCCATGCCGGCAAATATGGCAGCCTAACACTCCACGTCAACAAAGTAAGACCACATGTAAAGGAAAAAATTAGAAAAAATAGTTTGTATTTCATTAGATTCGTATGCACGCAATATGTGTTTGTCACGTTAGTAACTGCATCTTGTATTGAATAAAATACACAAAAATGCGAGGATCATATTAAATATTTTTAAAGTATATGGATAGAAATGAACAATTGGGTAAAATCTGAGGATGAATATATAGTAGATGTATCCCCATAAAAATATATTTTTAACTTCGAAACCAATCCAAGCGGACTCTAAAAATTAAAAAAAGTGAATAACTGAAAGAAATCAAAGTGCAGAGAATTAAAATTGTGTGACTATGAAGTCTTGGAAATGACAATGAATCAAGTATGAAAAACATTTAAGGAAAAAAATTATTTCAATTCATGGTTAGAATAAATGAAATATAACACAAGAAGAAATAATTTTATTGCTTTTGAAACCTTATTTACTTTGTTCCCATAATTAATGATTTTTAGGGCAAAAAAGTATAAAAAAAATCACAATTTCTCATATTTTATAATGCTATTTTCAAATAATTAAAATCATAAATAACGTTTTTATTACTCATTAAATGAAAAGGCTAACTTTTTAATCGATTTTTTTTTTTTGGGTACATTAAGTGCTAATAAACTAGCTAATCAGTTACAAAAGTACATATTTGACCTTCTAAGACAAAATCTTGCAGAATCCTATAATCCATTTCCAGCCATCCTGGCATTGAATTTTCATCAGTTACCATCATTGATTTCTTATCCCTTCTTACTTTCTTTGCCATTCTATCCGCACAACAGTTTTGTTCCCTGGGAATCCATTGGATGCTCCATTTCTTCAATCCACCTAGCAGCCTTTTGTATTTCCTTAATGAGTTGTTACTAGTGCAGCATGGGTCTTCAGTTTTTTCCTTAACCATCTGGTGGCGCAGATGTTATCTTTGCGTATTTATCCTTCATCCATGACCATCATCTTTAAGATTGTCAGTCATTTACTTCTCCTTCATAGATAGATTGTGCTTTACAACATCTTGCCTCTGCATAATAAAACATATCTGTGTTAGTTAAGATTACACATCTAATACCAGCTAAGGACTCACCATCCATCCATGCAACATCCACAAAAATCTGATATTAGATGTGCTCCAGGCTCCCCTGTCTAACAGAGAAGTCCTCAATCTCTTTGATTGACCTCATAACCTTCAACTTCTCAGCATGAAGACTAAGGTCCATTTAACAACCCAGCGAGGGTCAACTCTTTGAGCTTTGAATATCATATTACATCTACCAATCCATATTGACCATAAAGTTGTTCCAATAAGCTCTTTCTCAATAGCGGTTATTCTGTAATTTCGCAATCTCCCATCCTCCAACAACCTGCCATATATTATATCATCAGTGCAAATATCCCAATCTTTTAGGTAACCCTCCCTTTTAAGTAGTTCCCAAACTTGTTGAGTGTACCTACATTCTTGAAATAAATGGTTAGCAGATTCAATTTTCAAGAGCTAAGTGCACATAGATCAGGAGGTCCCAGTCCCAAGTTATATAGGAACTGAGTAGTTGGTAACATCCCATGGAAAAGTTTCCATAGAAATATTTTAGTTTTGGGGATCATCCTCAGTTTCCAGAGGTTCTTCCAGCCCTTCCACTGGGGGTTCCAATTTTTCATTCTGTTTTCCTTATAAACAGCAGCTGTGAGGGTTCTTCCTTCTATTTTGTGAAGCCATTTTCATTTGATTAGTGAGCCCTCCTCCTGAACCTACCTTCTTGTAATCAGTTCCTGAATTGGTCCTGCAAATAAGTTATTAACAAGTTCCTTGTTCCATTGGTTGTCAATCCTTAAATCTCACTCTCAAATTTGAAAAATCATTTTCCATGTTAAAAATAGATGGCATTTTAGAGGTATTGCAAAAATCCAAGGATCATATAAAACATGGGTTGATTCTACTACATTACTTTGGATCAAGTTATGTTTTATTTCTTTTGCTATGTCCATTAAACCTCTGAATGTCCATGAAGTTTTCCTATAATGATTTAGGTGCCAAGGATCAAAGAACCCATATTTTCTTTTCATAATTTTGATCCATGGCTTATCCCCATCATTAAGGAGCTCTAAAACATGTCTAGAAAGAAGTGATTTTTTCATAATTCTCAGGTTCTTAATACCCAGGCCCCCCTCAGACTTAGGGTTAGTGACCATACTCCATCCAACCAAATGAATCCCGCTGCCACTACTATTTTTAGCCCAAATAAATCTCCTAACAATTTTGGTAATTAAGTCAAGAATAGAATAAGGTATAGCATATGTACTGGGGCCAAATACAGGGATGGCCATCAGGGTGGCATTAACAAGTGTGACCTTCCTTACCATAGTTAAGTACATGGTTTTCCAGAATGCTTGTTTGCTCTCAACTTTAGTCACAAAGGATTTGAAGAAAGCAGCTGGTACTCTAAATGGAGACACCCAACAACCCAAATATTTGAAGGGGAATCAAAGATATGATGTTGATAATAGATTGTTTGACTCTAGCATTAAGCCAAGATGGAAAATATATATATATATATATATATATATATATATATAAATATATATATATATATATATCTGATTTGGATTTATTTGACCTCGACCCGGTCGAGAAAATTATCTGAGTCCATGTACAAATTAATGCCTCTAGCATCAATCACGGATGCTCTGACAAATAGTAATATCATCAGCATAGAGGGTGTGACTTATGTTCAAATTTTCAGAAATTTTGAAGCCTCTAATCATTTGACAAGATTCAGCTTTGTTTAATATACTTGTAAGGACTTGGGAGACAAGAATGAATAGATAAGGAGACAGGGGGTCCCCCTATCTTAGTCTTGACCTTGGTTTGCACCAACTGCCAATCTTCCCATTTATAATGAAGGCCATTGACGAAGTTTCAATGAATTCATTTACCCAATTAATCCATTGGTTGGGAAAATTCATCTTGGCTAACACAATATTAACAAATTCCCATCTAATAAGATCATAGGCTTTCTCCATATCCATTTTGATTAGCATCATTGGGTTTGACTAGGTATCATGTTCTAGAGAATGAACCAACTCTTGAGTTAATAAGATGTTATCAAATATGCTTCTTCCTTCGACAAAGGCAATTTGTTTTTTACCAATTAGGGAATGGAGTACATGTTTGACTCTATTAGCCATCACCTTTGTAATAATTTTTTTAATTCACATTACAAAGGGAGATTGACCTATAGTCAGTCATTTTTTAAGGTTATCTTTTTTTGGATTCAAACAAATATGTGTTTAATTCCAAGATTTGGGCAGGTTATTATGGTTGAAGAAATGTATTATATCATTAGACACACTCATGCCAATGTATTTCCAAAAGGCCCTGAAGAATGCAACATTCAGGCCATTAGGTCTAGGTGATTTCCCACTAGGCATGGTTTTAATGGTTTGGAATATTTCAAATCTAGTTATAGGTTTGATCAGTAATGCAGCCTGTTCCTCAGAAAGCTTGGGCAGATCATCAGGCATCATATGGTGGATATCCTGGCTGTAGTTGGTAGTATTATCTTCCTATAGTTTTGAATAAAATTTAATGAATTCTACTTCAATTTCATTAGGATCAGTGTGAATATTTTCCTCATTATCCTTAATATGCGTGATTTTTTTGAGTTGCCTATGGTTTCTAGTCATTTGGTGGAAGAATTTGGAGTTACAGTCTCCATTTTGTAGCCATTGTGTGCGAGATTTTTGGGCCCATTAATTTGTATTTTGTCTCAACATTGCCTTATGTTTATCATGTAGAGGTCTTAGAATATCCTAATTTTATTATTTATTTGATATTGTATGTTCTCTAGCCTCTATCCTTGCAATTTTAGCTTCTATCTTTTTTATCTCCTTTTCTAGATTCTATGAATATCCCTTAAACTTGTTTAACAAATCCTTCCTAAGATTGTGAAACTTATGGGATATATCATGCATAGGATTACCAGTAGCTTTGACCCTCCAAATCTCAAACACACTATCCTTGCATTGGGGTAGATAGATCCACTTGTTGTCAAACCTAAATGGCCTTTTCTTAAGATCATTAACCTTTTTACAACTCAGTAGGAGAGATGAGTGATTTGATTGACATCTAGCTAGGAGAGACAAATGGTAATTATGAACATCATTCAACCACTCATAATTAACTAAAGCCCTATCCAACCTAGCCCATATCCTTGACATCCCTCTTTGATTATTGATCCATGTGAAAACAGGACCAGAAAACATAAGAACTACTAAGTTATTATGCACAATGGAAGATCTGAAAAGGTCGGATTTCATACAAGAATTTCTGTTTGGTTGACCCCCTTTTATTTCCTCTGAATTGCGCACGGCATTGAAATCTCCCATTATTATCCACAGGCTGACAATGTTCGTTAATTTGCTGAGATTCAGCAAGGTATCTTGTTGTTCCCTCACAGATTGTCCATTGTATACAATTGCAACCATCCAAGGTTTGAAGATTCCATCCGATAAGACGACATGCATAAAATTTCTAGAGAAACATAAAGGGGTGACTTGACCTATCTCCTTCCTCCATAATATTATAATGCCACACTAGTAACCAATGGCTGGGATAGCTGCCTATTCCCATTTTTTTTAACTTTTTATAGAACTTCCTTGTCCTTGCCTCATCTGCTCGAGTTTCTATGAGAGAAAGTAACATTATGTTATAGGAGTTGATCAAGGAGAGGACACGACTTGCCATATCTTTTCCCGAAACACTCGGCAGTTCCATGTGGGCATATTCATGAGAAACCAATGTCTAAGGTTTCCAATAACTCATTATGGGGCTCTAAACGTCCCTTCTTCTTTGAGTTGCTTTCATCTGAGGTTGTTCTCTTGCTATATCCTCCCTCAATGTTCTGCTTCACCTCTATCTCCATCCCGATTCCACCATCTGGGGGTTCCTTTTCCTCTTCCATATCAAGCCCCAATTGTCCATATTGATCAACTGACTCCTTCTTAGTTAAGGCCTTATTAACCCTAATGATTAAGGTGGCATGAGATGAATTCAATATAGGAGGGATAGTAGACTTATCTGTGTCTTGGGATTTGTTCTCCGCCAGCGGCATGTTTTCTCTACCACTAAATATATTAGTGGAAGATATCATTAGTTGGCTAGTCTTGACTTGATTTGATAAAGTCTCCTTCCTTCCTTCCATCAATTTGCACATGTCATCCCATTCCCCCATATCCAACTCATCATCACTCAAAGACTGGGTAGAGTGGGTACCCTGGTTTCCCCGAGTTTGGCGAGTTGCCTTTTTAGATGAACTCAGGAAGACGCGTGTCAACTGACCCCTGATTCCCTCAGAGCTTCTTTCCCTTGATGCTCGATTCCTGCCATGATTTGATGTGCTCCCTCCACCCCTTCCTAGGGTGTACACCCCATGCGATGACCGTTCAACGTCTCTCCCTCATAACGCTGTTTCCGCCACTTGGCTGGTTATAGTCATTTCCTCTAGTGCATTGACTGACACGTGGTTGATGATGGCCCCTTCCTCTGGTGCATTGACTGTCACGTGGCATTCTTTCGTTACATTCATGATCTCCGTTGATGGTTCCGATTGGTGGTATTGGCGATTTCCAGCAGCCGTGCCTCATCCTCTCCCACGTCCCTTTTCTCTCGGCCTCATCCAGGGACCATAACCCCTTTCCTCCTTTTCAATCGAGTTTTGGGTCATATGTCCCGGTGCTTGAGTTGTCAAATCCTCTGTATTCCGATAGGAGCTACCGGTGGCCATAGCCATCACATCCTTCCCTTTCGGGTTGATTGTTTTCGACTCGATGCCGGGAACATCACTACAACTCCCAGAAGGATCCTCCCCACAACAATCTGCATTATGCCCTACAACACCGTATTTATAACAGAATACCGGTAATTTATGATAAAGGATAGAGACGGAAGATCGCGATCTCGGAGTCCTTACCCAAACCCACCGTTTGAGGGGTTTTTGGAGATCGATCTCGATACAAACTCTGGCGAATTTTCCTCTGCCCCCCTGAGGTGTGGTGTGGTCCACCTTTACCAATTTCCCAAAAATAGGAGACCAAGGATTCAAGATGATCCGTTGGCCAGAACTCCACCTGGAAGTTGTAGAGATGAACCCAAAGGGTTACCGTTGTTAGTCGCTTATACATCGATTGGAAGTGCTTTTTCCAGCGAAGGAGATGAAATACCATTCCATTGATGGTCCAAGCCCATCCACTAACAGGTCCTCAGCCATGGTTTTTGATGAACATCGAATCCAGAAGAATCCATTCTGCATATCGGCTATCAAGAACTCTCCATAGCTACTCCAGAGCCTTGAGAGGGTTTCTCTAGCCATTACCAAGTTAGGAGCCTTACCTAGCACCTTGCTAAAGAGGGTTCCTCGCGTGGCTTCATGTGCACGTGAGAGGGTGTCGAGTCGAGAGATATTTCATGGTGACGCGGCCTTCAATTTTTCCAAGGTTGGCCACAGGATGGTTCTGGACAAGATCTCCTCTTGATTCCACCGTCCATGAACAGCTTGCGTCCAACATCTTCTTATTTCTCTCGGCTTCCTCAGATGGGGTGCTCTATCGGGAAGGTCTTGGGTACAACCTAAGGTTCTGCATCACATTTATGTTTGGAGGAGGATGGGCCCGGCTTCATTACTCCGTCCCCACTCACCGGAGTTAGTGGAGGGAGTCCCACATATTGTCATTCGAGGAGGGAGCCATAAAAATTGCAAGTTGATGAACAAAGAGACTTTTTTCGATGTTGCATATGAATTTTCATTAAAGAGTTATTAGTGTGTGGACAGTATGGTGCAGTATTTTAGAGTAAAAAGTGCATTTTTATCCATAAAATATTTATAACATTGTGATGAGGTGTGCATGTTCTTATATTTTTGTATTTTGCTTATTTTGTTTATTTTGCTTGACATGGATGAATAGGCGTACATGAGGAATACAGTGCTTGTATTTTGGTTTTTTAATGACATGGCTATTTTGCATAAAGCACACGTGGCATCAATGCTAGATGCCACATTTTGTTTGAAATTTTTTTAAAATTTAAAATTTTTATTTTTAGATTAATGATATGAGATTAAATATGAGATTAAGTTAATTAAAAATTTTAAAATTAGTTAATAACTCAAAACTATAAAAAAAATAATAATAATAAATATTTCAAAATAAATAAATAAATAAAATTGTTGAGTGGCATTTGACATTAATTTATTCTACGAGTGTGGCCACGTTGGTGTAAAAACCCCAACTAATAAAAAAATCAAAATATAAATAACGTTATTTATATGACATTGAATTAAACATTTTAAAAGTATATGATCCATATTGAATAACAGGTTAAAATACAGAGAAAAAAAAAAGAAAAACATTTAATCCAACAGATTGAAAGAAATATTGTGATTGTGAACGCCAGCATTAATCTACTCTACGGTACAGCACTTATCAAATATTCTGATTCCATAAATATTAGTCCGATATCTGTCTCTTAAACTTTGATAGTAGTGTCACTGTCATGTATATAATATATTCCTACCAGCGTACGTAAAGTAACACGCGTCAACTTGACAAACATGAAAAAGCCACGTGTAGGCCAAGCATTTGTGATCTGCCAAAACCTCTCTCTCGCGTTGACAGCTATGAACCTTTGTTAAAGGAGAGAGAGCCATATGTCACGCGACCAAGCCTATATAATCACACAATCAATCCATGCCAGGCCATTGAATCTTATCTAGCTACTGATTTCTCATCTTCCAATTGCAGCAGCAACTTAAAGATCATAGATATATATATATACGTTCTATCTGATTGAGCAGCATGGTCGGTGGGTACTTCCCGGTGTGTATCCAATGCCGGACGACGAGCAATCCGTGCCGGTGCAAGGTGGTTGGACCCACAGTGGGGTTCCTGGCCTTCGCGGCGGCTGCTGTGGTGGAGTGGCCGGTGGGGGCGGTGGTCTACCTCTTCCGCCATATGAAGGGCCGCCGCATCATGGCCCATCCAGCAACCGTCGTCTATCCTTCCGTCACCAACGCCATTCCTATCTAAACTAACAACTACTACTTACTCATCATGACCATCATTATCACCACTTTAACATATCCTATTTCTATGTGTATCTGTTGTGTGTATTCTCTGTGTGTGTCGTCTTATCCAATAAAATATATCCATGATGCCACGTGTTTCTGTGTATATTGTCTGTCGTCTCTTTTACTAACATGGATGTGAATTGCCAAAGGCTTGACAGCCAAGCGGCAACACGGTTGCGTGCTTCGCACCCCACCCGGGGAGGGTGGGGTGCGAATCAGCTGGCTCACTTTCGAGTGTCGTCAGACGCGTGGAAGGTAAAGAAACCTTTAATCCCGTTAACCTGCGATTCGAACCCGGGTGGGCGCACGCCCATGGGCCTTAGCAGAGGGTCTGCGATTCGAACCCGGGTGGGCGCATGTCCATGGGTCTTAGCAGAGGGTCACTGACCGATATACTCTTCTTCCCAAAAAAAAAAAACATGGATGTGAATTGTATCAAAAGAATAATATGGATGTGAATGTGAATGTGATTTGTTCTAGTGTCTTAACTAAGTTGTGTTTATATATTTCTTCCTTCTTCATAATCATCTCTTATAAAATGCATGATGTATGGTTTGATTTAAATGACTTGGTTGAAATATGTGCTTCCTTTCCTTCCATGTTTGATTTAAAGGAGTACATTTGTTGGCTGGACATGGGATAATTTCTAACAGCGGAAAATTAGGAACACAATTTATACTTTGATTTAGTTTTGGCACCAACTATAATCCATACTTATCTGAATCAAGCTCTACTTCAACTCATGCACTAAGTGAACAACCAAAATTAGTCTCACTAACATGGATGTCAATGTCCAAAGAATTCCTGATTTATTTTATCTCATTTTATTTATGAAGTACATGAATCACATTCATTAGAATAAATGTTTCATATATATATATAAGCTATATTATATGGGATCCTTTGTGGATCAAATACGGGGTATGATGGTCCCTAATTACAAATTCTTTCCCTATTTATGGGTATCGTCAAAATCTTCCCTCGGGGGTTAGTGAGGCGGTTTTTCGTGCGTAAACGTTAGGCTCCACTTAATTATGGATTTTATCGTGATCAGCTTTAGCTTCTTTGACGCTTGAGCCTTGAGCTGTATCAAACCAAGAAAGAGTTAATTAGGAAAATGATATCACAAATAGTTTTTATGAAAATGCGTTGTTTGTCATGAAAACATCATCTATTATCCAATCGCATGTTCCAAGCTATGGCTATAGTGAAAAGGTTCCCCAATAAGTATAATGATTTGACTGAGACCTAATCTGTGGCCATGAGTTTCCAAATCCTTGTGTCCTCCCCGTCCCAGCAAGGTCCTTCAATTACTTGCCCGGTTACATTAGTGTCTTAAGCTCGGTCGCATCTGCCACCGATAGGGGGCTTGCCGCTGTTAAAGGCTCTCCATGTAGTAGTTTTTGTATGGCCTCCCATATTGTACTAATCGGGTTCCATATCATTAATCCTTGGAGTGGGGGATAGATCAAGCAGGATTATTTGCCTTCGATCCAGATGTCGAACCAAAGAAAGATGGTGCTTCCCCTGTCCGGCTTAGAGGCCATATTATGCATCAGTGCCCATTTGTGTTGAGTGATCTCTTTCCATAAGTGAGAGGTTGTAGCTGGCGTCTTCTAGAATGGATTGGGTTCACTATATCTGAAGTATGAGTGTTTCGGTACTTGGTACCAAATCCTTGTCTCCCTTAATAGGAGCCTCCACCACTATTTCTCGAGCATCGCCAGGTTGAAACTTCGTAGATTTATTATTCCCCATCCTCTTTAATCTTTTGGTTGACAAATTCTCTCCCAACTCACCAGTTTATATGTTTGGAGTCCATTTCAGCTACTTTCCAATGGAAATCCCGCTATACAACCCATTCCAGTAGGCGGTATATGGAGATCTAGTGATTGAGGATTACGGATATGACCTAGTTAAGTAGGGTAATTCTCCCTACCATTAACAACAATCTACCCTTTCATGAGGTGATTCAACCCTTGATCTTATCAATGAGTATCTTCTAGTCAGCCTTTCTTGGCTTAGTACCTAGTATTGGAAGTCTCAAGTAACATATGGGTAGTGGTCTATATTGCACCCTATAATGTTTCCCAAGTCCTAGGGTGTGTATGTGGTCGCCCTGATAGGTATAAGGAAGCTTTTGTGGTAGTTTATCCGAAGCCCAAATAGTCTTTCATATAGGTAGAATATAAGTTTGAGAATTCTGAAATTGTTTGAGTCTCTCTTACATAGTTCCAGTAAATCATCTACATACTGAAAGGAGGATTTCCACATTACCTCATTAAAAACCTTTAAATAAGTTTGCTCTTGTAGCATTTGCAATCATTGTGTTGAAGACATCTGCTAACAGTATAAATAGCAATGGTGAGAGTGAGTCTCCTTACCTAAGACCCCATAGGTGTCTTACATATCCTGTCGGACTGCTGTTAAAGATGAGCTTGGCCTTAGAGGAAGAGAGAATTGTCTTCATCCAACCAATCCATCTTGGTACGAATCTCCTTGCCTAGAGTATATCTAGTAAGAACTCCCAATCCACCATGTCGAATGCTTTCTAAAAGTCTATCTTTAGTAGAGCTCCATTCATAGAGCTTTTCATCATTTTCAAGATTAACTCTTCTACTGCTACAATAATATCGTGAATACCGCGTCCTTTGATGAATGTTGTCAGAGAATTATCTATCAGTCTTTCCATGAATGGCTTGAGCCTGTTTGCTAATATACCTTGGTGGTGATCTTTATGGAGCAATTTAAGAGACTGATCGGTCAGTAATCTAAGGTGGTTGTTGGAGCCGACTTTTTAGGGATTAGGAAGATATACACCCAGTTAATTCTTTCGAAGTTGGCAGTCCCTTGGTACAACTCCTCGAAGACTCTCATCATGACCTCCTTTATGAAGGCCCATCCCTGCAAATATAGGTCATTGGTAGTCCATTCGGACCTAATGCTTTGTCAAGGTATCACACTTTAACAGCTGTCCAAACCTCTTATACCGTGAACGGATTTTCCAGGGTTCCATGTCTATTATTCCTTGTGGGAGTATTACATATTTCAATTTAAAATGTATTTGAAATCTCTTTTGGTGCCAAATAATTTGTTGAAGTGAGCGGTCAATTTTGTTGTTATTCCTTTATTTTCTTAAATGATCTCCTCCCCCCACTTGTAGCTTGTGAATCCAGTTTATGTTCCTTCTTTCGTTTGTTACCGCATAGATGTTGAGTTCTGATCTTCCTCTCTTAGCCATATTATCTAGGAGCATTGTCTTCAGTAAGCTTTTTCTTCTATAATCATTCCTTTATACTCCCTTAGTCGGGTCATCTTTTTTGTTGTAGTGCTTCTTAATTGATTACTTTCAACACATGATAAGAGTGAGAAGCCGAGAGGGACGGTGATGGAGCGCACGTGGAACAGAATCTGTGGGATTTGAACTTTTCATTTGAAATTTAGAAAATTTTCTTAATTTTAAAAAATTTGTAATTTTATTTAATATTCATGATATTGGATCGGAGATATCCAAATCACCTCATGCTTTATGCAAGGGTTTCCAAGGAAAATTTAAAACTTTCTGTGTTCAGTCTACATAACTTCCGGAACAAACTTGTCAAAGTTCGGTCTCTACCTCCAAACAATGGACATTGGTATCAGATACAATCTCAAACTATTTTCAAAGAAGACTCTTATATTTGCAAAAATTAAATTCTAGCCACTAAATTTTCCACTACATAGCTACGTATCAAGTGAAATATTAATTTTAAAGTTTTAAAATTAAAAAATTTTAAATTTTAATCAATTCTTGTATTTAGTTTTTTAATCCATTTTAAATTGGTCTAATACACAATTTAGTCGCTCTATTATAACGAACCGTCCTTTTAGTGCCTCTATTATAAAATGAGTTTTTTTTATCCCTATACTTTCACGATTGAGAAATATCAGTCTCTCACATTAACTTTTTTGGTCCCTATACATATGCTTTTAAGGCCTTTTTGGTCCTTGTACATATGTTAGGGACTGTATTTTTTTAATCGTGAAAATAGATGGACTAAAAAGGCTCAATTTATAATAGAGGGACTGAAAGAGCCGGTTCGGTATAATAAAGGGACTAAATTCGGTATTAGACCTTTTGAATTTGTATTGTAAAAACGTGAATGAGATATGATGGTTGCTATCTTTAGAGTTACTATTACTCCCCAAACCAATATGTATAAAGATTTTGACAATAACATGAAATTTGAAGGTCCAAAGTCTTTTTTTGCTTTTGTTTTATTTGAAATTTTCTCCATTCATTTTTTCTATTTCAGTGGTTTGCTACCTTTTGAGAAATGCTCTATAAAATATTTCCAAGTCATGCATGTTCTTAGAAAAGACTACATTCGTTGAATCATTTGGGAGTATATTTCAAAGAAAACCTTACAAGGAAGGTGGGAATACGCCTTAAGGTAACCATAACAGTACCCTCCTTTCGTTTGCAACCTCAAGGGACTCCATCACCCTCATGATGATCCACTAGTGGCCACTGTGATAATCGCCAACTTCAAAGTCAGACAAGTTCTCATCAATAACAAGAGTTTGGTTGATGTCATCTTTTAGGATGCATATCAGAAGATAGGTCTTGGACATGAGAGGTTGAAACCTATGAAGTCATCACTAGTCGACTTCACCGGAGGAGCAATACGGTCGGAGGGAATGGTCAACCTCCCTCTTACGGCAAGAAGCTTTTCTCGACAATCAAAGGTGATGGTAAACTTCCTTGTGATAAAATGTCCCTCTAGTTATAATGTCATCATTGGCAAGTCGACATTGAACTTCTTGAGAGCCGTTGTCTCAACCTACCATTAACTAATGAAGTTCCCAACCAAGCACGGGTGTGGTGAACTAAGGAAAGATCAGCTGATCGCCAGCAATGTTACATCACCTTGCTATGAGGAAAGATGTAGGAGTCCCTAATAATTGAGACACGAGGAGAAAATGAGGATAAACAAACCCAGAGAACGATCCCCGTGGAAGATTTGATCACAATGCATCTAGACGAAGACCGACCGGATCACACTGTTTAGATTGGTGCAGAGCTACAGAATGAATAAAGGGAAGAGATGATGACATTTCTGTGAGATAATGCAGATGCTTTGCTTGGACCCCCGAAGACTTGCCATGGGTAGATAGAAGGGTCAAGGAGCATCACCTTAACGTGGACCCTTCCTTCAAGCCTGTCATTCAGAAGCTATGCTACATCGCCCCTGAAGGGCAACAAGCAATCAAAGAAGAAATCAACAAACTGCTCAAAATGAGATTTATCTGAGAAGTCCACTACACGGAATGACTCGCCAAGGTAGTCTTGGTCATAAAAGCCACCAACAAATAGGGGATATGCATCGACTTCACGGACCTCAACAAGGCATGTCTGAAGGACATATAACATCCTCTCCCTATGATGGCCAAGCTGGTTGACTCCATAGCTGGGCATGAGTTGTTAAGTTTCTTGGATGCCTTCTTGGGATATAATCAGATAAAGATAGCAAGGTTGGGTGAGGGGAAGGCCTCCTTCATCACGGATAATGGGATATATTGCTATCAAGTTGTGCCCTTTGGACTAAAGAATGGCGGTTCAACTTTCCAAAGAGTAGTGCATAAAGTCTTTCAAAAAAAGATCGGAAGGAATGTCAAAGCGTGTGTTAATGAAATATTGGTAAAGAGCGAAAAAGCCAATCAACATGCCACTAACCGGGAGGAGACCATTCGAGTAATCTGAGAACACGGGATACACATTAATCCAACTAGATTCGCTTTCATCGTCCGGTCAGGGAAGTTCCTTTGATTTATAGTCACCCAAAGTGGGGATCGAAGCTGATCCCAAGAAGATCAAACCCATCTTGGAAATGAACTCCCCCCAAGACCATTAGGGACATCCAACGACTGAATGGGAGGTTAGCCGCCCTAGGATGATTTATCTCGAGGTCGTTTCAAAAGAGTCTCCCCTTTTTTCTAAGTTTATTTTGGTTTTTTTTAGAATTTCAGCTACTTTTTACATTTCTCATAAGTTTTTATCATTTTCTAGGATTTTTACTTTTATGGTTTATTTATTTATTTATTTTTACACTTTCTTGAATTATTTAGGTGTAATACCCAATTTAGTCACTCTATTATACTGATTTGTGACTTTAGATCTTTCTATTATAATTTGAGCACTGGGGTCCCTCTACTTTTCACGATTGAGAAATGTCAGTTCCTTCCTTCGTCAGCTTTAGGGGCTAAACATGCCTTTATGGACTGACATTTCTAAATCGTGAAAATATAGGGACAAAAAAAGCTCAAATTATAATAGGACCTTAAGTCACAAATCGATATAATAGAGGACTAAATTTGGTATTACACCAATTATTTATGATTTTTTGGAATATTTGTGATTTTCTTGATTTTTTTAAAAGTTTTTAGAAAATTTCCTTTCTTCCTATTTTTTTTTAGTGATTTTGGGATTTTTTTTTTTTAATTTTTTAATTTTTTTCAAATTTATTAGATTTTTTGAGTATTTTATTATTATTTTTTTAAATTAAAGTGTTGGCCCATAAGCTGGTACGACACAACACGAGCACAAATGAGCTGGGCTGACACCATTTACTTCACGGGCCATAGCGGTACAATCATGCACAATGCCCGACATGAGCCAACTAGTGCCATGTCAAGCTAACCCGTTAGACATCTATAATTTTAGGGAGAATAAACCCAAAGATAATTTACACTAATTATTGAAGAATTAAGGATTTTTTTGTATTTTTTTTTTAAAAATAGATCAACATCAATATCATTATTAATCTTCAACAAAAATGTTTTGCTCTCTCTTGAGCTTATTGAAATCGAAGTCCACATAAAAACTCTTGTAATCGATCGTGGCCTCTTCCATCTCCGTATTCCCTAAAATCCTCAACAAAATTACACCATGACAGCATCCCTCGTCTCCTTCTCGGCATCCTCCTTCTCGTCAGCCCCGCCCTCGCCCATACCCGACATAAGTTGATGACGTGACCTTGGTGGGTGACAAAAAAAAGTCACAATATCCTTCACAATCAACAATTCCCAATCGGAAAATCTCAGGTACCCTGCCGTTGAAACCAAATCAAAGTAAAGTGACCAAAAAGATACAAATTGAAGTTTGTGATATATGGGCATAGTTTAGTGACCTCTAATAGTTTTACCCGTTATCATTGGCAAGCCAACACTGAACTCCCTAAGAGCGGTTTCCCATGGAAGATTTGGCCACAATGCCACTTGACGAAGTCTGACCTGATCAGACTATATTTTAGATTGGTGCAGAGCTACATAATGAATAAAG
The DNA here is from genome assembly GCA_026586065.1 of Dioscorea zingiberensis. Lineage (NCBI taxonomy): Eukaryota > Viridiplantae > Streptophyta > Magnoliopsida > Dioscoreales > Dioscoreaceae > Dioscorea > Dioscorea zingiberensis. The sequence continues at coordinate 47,337,865 of CM048818.1, read as the reverse complement.
GGGAGAGATGATGACATTCCTGTGAGATAATGCAGATGTCTTTGCTTGGACCCCCCAAGACTTGCCATTGGTAGATAGAAGGGTAAAGAGCATCACCTTAACGTGGACCCTTTCTTCAAGCCCGTCATTCAGAAGCTACGCTACTTCACCCCTTAAGGACAACAAGCCATCAAATAAAAAATTAGCAAGCTATTCAAAATGAGATTCATCCCAGAAGTCCACTACACGGAATGACTCGTCAAGGTAGTCTTGGTCAAAAAAGCCACCAACAAATGGCGGATATGCATCGACTTCGCGGACCTCAACAAGGCATGTCTAAAGGACATATAGTATCTTTCTCCCTATATATGATGGCCAAGTTGGTTGAATCCATAACCGGGCATGAGTTGTTACGTTTCTTAGATACCTTCTTAGGATATAATCAGATCAAGATAGCAAGGTTGGGCGAGTAGAAGACCTCCTTCATCACGGATAAAGGTGTTGGGATGTAAACAATAGTAGCACATTGGGAGTTTGAAAGAATGTGAACATGCTTAAATAGAAAGGGGGCCGACCATGAAATACCTAAGTGCTTGGGTTTTATAAGTGGTGGTTACCCTCATATTAAAAATTCCTAACATGGTATCGTGAGCCGGTAAAGTCGCTTAAACCAGACAAGTAATCCTCGGCCTTGATGTAGCCACCCCAACCAGCCAAAAAAAAAAAAACAAGTTACAACTGGTTCACAAAACAAACAAAGAGCCTAGTTGAACTTGAGTGGGAATGTTGGGATGTAAACAATAGTACCACATCGGGAGTTTGAAAGAATGTGAACATGGTTAAATAGAAAGGGGGCCCACCATAAAATACCTAAGTGCTTGGATTTTATAAGTGGTGGTTATCCTCATATTAAAAATTCTTAACAAAAGGGACATATTGCTTTCAAGTTATGCTCTTTGGACTACAGAATGCCGGTGCAACCTTCCAAAGAGCAGTGCAAAAAGTCTTTCAGAAACAAATCGGAAGGAATGTCGAAGTGCGTGTTAATGACATATTAATAAAGAGCGAAAAGGTCAATCAACATACCACTAACCGGGAGGAGACAATCCGAGTACTCCGAGAACACGAGATACGCCTTAATCCGACTAGATTTGCTTTCAATGTCCGATTAGGGGAGTTCCTCTGATTTAAGGTCACCCAAAGTGGGGATTGAAGCTAATCACAAGAAGATCAAACCAATCTTTGAAATGAACTCCCCCCAAGACCATCAGGGACATCCAACAGCTAAATGCGAGGTTAGCCGCCCTAGGATGATTTATCTCGAGATCGTTTCAAAAGAGTCTCCCCTTTTTTCTAAGTTTATTTTGGTTTTTTTAGAATTTCAGCTATTTTCTGCGTTTCTTATAAGTTTTTCTCATTTTCTAGGATTTTTACATATTTTTTGGTTTATTTATTTATTTATTTTACACTTTCCCGAATTATTTATAATTTTTTGGAATATCTGCGATTTTCTGGATTTTTTTTAAAAAATTTTCAGAATTTTTCCGTTCTTCCTATTATTTACTGATTTTTCGGGATTTTTTAATTTAGTTTTTGTTCAAATTTATTAGATTTTTTTGAGTTTTTTAATTTTTTTAAATTAAAAGGTTGGCCCATAAGCTGGTCTGGCACAATATGAGCCCAAATTAGCTAGGCCATGCTTCATGCTGGGCTGACCCCATTGGCTTCGCGGGCCATGCAGATACACGCATGCAAAGTGCCATGCATAAGCCAACCCATGTCATGTTAGGCTACTCCGTTTGACATCTATAATTTTGGAGAGAATAAACCCAAAAATAATTTACTTTTTCTATTTATTGAAAAATTAAGGATTTTTTTTTTATCTTAAAAAACCCAACAGATCAGCATCAATATCATTATTAGTCTTCATCAAAAATGTTTTGCTCTCTCTTGATGAGCTTATTGAAATCGAAGTCCACATAAAAACTCTTGTAATCGATCGTGGCCGCTTCCATCTCCGTATTCCCCCAAATCCTCAGCAAAATTTTACCATGGCAGCATCCCTCGTCTCCTTCATCGGCATCCTCCTTCTCGTCATCCCCGCCCTCGCCCATACCCGCCACGTCATCATCCCCAACGCTCCAGACCTCCACCCGGTTTCCCTCGCGTGGGACCCCAACGCCCAGCACTTCCTCGTCGGCTCCCGCCTCCGCCCTGCGATCTCCTCCATCTCCGACGCCGGAGTCGTCGAAACCCTAATCTCCGATGAGCTCCATCCGCAGGGTTCTTTTATCGCAGCCGTCGCCATCGACGCACCCCGTCGTCGGCTCCTAGCCGCCCTCGCCAACCCCCCTGCTCTCGCCGCCTACGACCTCCAATCCCGCCGCCAGCATACCCGAATCTTCTCCTCTCCACTCCCCGACGACCCTGCTGCTCTGGCCGTGGACCATGCGACAGGCGACGTCTTCGTCACTCTAGGGAACTTTATCTACAAGATAGATCTGGAAGGAAAGGCATCTATCTTCTCGGAATCCAGGGTCTATGGATCCGAGGCTCCGCTGGAAGGCGTAGCGCACGTGAGCAGGGGGTTCCTTCTCGTGGCGCAGGGGGGCACGGGGGCGGTTTTCAAGGTCGACGATGAGATGGGGGCGGCGAAGACGGGCCTGGCTGCGCGGTGGGGGGGTCGCGCCCCGGGGCCGGGTGGTGCCGGCATAGCAGTGCGCAGCGACGGCTCGGCAGTCATGGTTGCCGGGTCGAAGGTTCGGGCGGTGAGGAGCGAGGATGGGTGGGGTGAGGCGGCGGTGGTGGACGAGGTTTCAGTGGAAGGGGTGGCGATGGGGGTGACGGTAAGAGAAGGGAGAAAGGCGTACGTGCTGGTGGGAGAGAAGGACGAGGACGGGGGAATTTCGGGAAGTAAGTTTAGGATAGAGGAGGTGGAGTGGGGGAGTGACGGAGAGGGTGACATGCTTGTGCCCATGGTCTTGTTGGCCCTCGGATTTGCTTACTTCTTGTACTGGAGATTCCAGATGGGGCAGCTTGCTTCCAGCTTGAACAAAAAGAGAGCTTGATCAAGACAATTGGTTTTACTCTTCCACACCTTGCACATCCGGTGCTTGTAAATTTTTTTTTTATTTTTAAATTTTATAATAAGTTGATAAGCAGACTTCAACAACGTGTACAAATCCGCAGTTTACACACGAACAGATACATAGGCCTAGATCCTGGCCCTTGCACCTTCATCTTGCAAAAACGAAAATTTGATCTCGGATTATCAACAGAGATGATCCGGTGCTTGTATTTTTATTTTGAATATTCTGTTTATTCTGTTTCTTTTCCCTCCTCTGTAGCTAACAAATCTATATTTATTTACTTTAAACATCCCCTCCTTTCCTTGGCGATTTACTACAGGACACTTGTACATTGTTGATCCTTTCTTGTTTCTCCATGTGTTGCAATCAAACAGCTTGAATGAATGTGTTGCATAGATTTTTTTTTTTTTGAAAAAAATGGATAAACCACATTCATTCATGATTAAAACTCGAAATACATATAATTAGATACATGAGTGTGTCCGTCCGGCTACTTGATGCCGGCGGCTGTTACAATTGAGCTTAAATGACACTCCTCGTCTTGGATCATCCCCCTCCTCGGAAACTGAAGGCATGGTCATAATATCCTCCCTGTCTCCCTCCAGTCCTGTGGCAGCATCCTCCCTTTCGTCAATTCTTTGCGCAAGACTCCGCTTGATGATTGATTCTATCGGTACCAGCTTCTGTTTCTTGGCTGCGTGTGCGGCATCAAAACAAGATAACGTAAGAAAATCTATTCCACGGACTATTATGGAGAAAACACGATGTTTTCCATAGAAACATCTCTGGTTCCTTTCGCGCCAGATGCTCCAAGTAATCGCCATAATCATTAGTTGCCATCCTGCTTTGACCTCTTTACGAAGCCGTGTCCCCAGACCGCCCCCTCCCGGGCCCCATAGGTTGTATGCTACGAGGGGTGGAGTTGATCCCAAACAGTGGGCAATAGTGCCCCCAAATTTTTTGTGCCTCAAGACAAGTGACGAATAGATACTCAACTGATTCGTCATGTTCTGAGCAGAGGTGGCATTGTGTGTCACTTCCCCTCCATCCGCGTTTGGCAAGGTTGTCAAGTGTAAGTACTTTGTTGTCCCATGCCAACCATGCAAAGAGCTTGACCTTTGTGGGACAAGCTATTTGCCAAATGTCCTTTATAGGACATCAGAGTCCTCCATCTATTAGGAAGTTGTATAACGACTTTACCGAGAAATATGAATCTAGTTGGCAGGATCTTTCATCCTCCCACTCCTCCATTGTCGAGGCTAGGGCTTCCATGATCTGAGCGAAGGCCCTGGTATCCGCGTGGGTTAGAGGTCCCCTCCTTGATGCGGCGCTTTGGATTACGCATACTTGATATCTTGCTTGTTGTAGAGAGATATCGAAGTTGCGTATTAGTTGTTCCAAGGTATCCAGTGTCGCTACAGGAGTGCCCCTATTGAACCATTTATCGTACCATAAACTGATAGTGTCCCCCCTCCCGGCTTTAGCCTGAATCCCCAGTTCTATTAACTTCCAATGTGACATTATCCCCTACCAGCAGTGAGAGGCTCACCCTGTTGTTTTCCGATGTGGGTTGATGTAGGAGTCCCGGAAGTATGAGTGCTTGACCACTTTGAGACATATCCGGGCCTTACCATTCAGGAGTCGCCACCACCACTTGCCCAGCATGGCCGCATTGAAGGTGCGTAAATCAATAACTCCCCAGCCCCCCTGCTCTTTGGGTCTACAGAGCTGTTTCCAGCTTACCAACCTATAGGAGTTCTTCTGCATATATGGTCCCCGCCATAAGAAGTCTCTGCATAGAGCATCAATGCGATGAATAGTCCATTCAAGGAATTTGTAAATGGCCATCCAATAGTTAGGAATGGCAGATAACATGGAGTTTATCATCGTGACTCGCCCACCCATCGATAACAGACGTCCTTGCTATCGTGCCAATCCTGTTTTTGATTCTGAGGATGAGCTTTTCCCAATCTTCCTTCCTTGGCTTAGCCCCAACTATCGGCATTCCCAGGTATGTTATGGGCAACTTATCAATTTTGCAGTTCAATATGCTTACCAACATCCCTGGGGGATAACTTGTAGTATTGATGGGGGCTAGCATGGTTTTGTCGTAATTTATGCGTAGCCCAGAGAGCCCTTCAAATAAGTAGAAGATTAGCTTGAGGTTTCGCAGGTGCTCAACTCCGCCGGAGCATAGCACTAGAAGATCGTCGGCATATTGTAGCGATGTAATTTCCTCCCCAAGGTTCCCGCAGCGGATACCATGGAACAAGTTGTCTTTGTTAGCCTTAGTCATCATCGTATGGAAGACATCCGCAGCTATGACCAATAGGAGAGGGGAAAGGGGGTCCCCTTGCCGTAGCCCTCTCTTGTGTCTCACATATCCCTGTAGTCTCCCATTGATGAGAATCTTGGATTTGGATGTTTGGAAGATCATTTAAATCCAACGTATCCATCTTGGGCCAAGTCCCCTAGCCTTGAGAACATCCCATAGGAACCCCAAGTCCACTGCATCGAAGGCTTTTTCAAAATCCACCTTCAGAAGTATCCCTCCTTGTCTTCTGCATCTCATGATATTGATGAGCTCCTCAGCTGCAACTATATTATCTTGTATACTCCTGCCCTTGATGAAAGCCGTTTGTGACTCATCAACTAGCTCTTGCATCAGTGGTTGCAACCTATTGGCGAGGACCTTGGTGATGATTTTAATGGAGCAGTTGATCAAGCTGATTCGATGATAGTCCTTGATTTCCCGTGGGGATTCAGTTTTCGGAATCAAGACTATGTGGGCCCAGTTGATTAGTTCTAATTGTGCCTCCCCTTTGTAGAGTTCATCAAACAGTTTCATAAAATCCCCTTTCATGAATTCCCACCCTTGTTGGTAGACATTCATCGAGAACTCGTCCGGACCCGGGGATTTTTCAGGATTAAGCTCCTTAATGGCATGCCAGATCTCCTCTGTTGTAAATGGCTCCTCTAGTTGGCCCAAGTTGACATGTGGTTGATCGGAAAAAAGTTGATCCCAGTTGGTGTTGTATCTAAGTTCTCTTGTGGTACCTAATAGGGATCTGAAGTGTGAGGCAAAGGCGCTAGTGATTTGATCCGTTCCAGTGAGAGTGGATCCTTGATGCTCCAGCTGGTGAATCCAGTTCCTACATTTGCATTGGTTCGCAGCTGCGTGGAAAAATTTTGTGTTGTTGTCACCCTCCCTTAACCAAGTGATCCTAGAGCTTTGCCTCCACTGTTCCTCCTCCCTTCTGATGATGTCTTCATAGCTTCTTTGGCAATTGAGGAACTCCTCTGCTTCGCTCAGTTCCAAGTGATGATCTTCTTGTAGTACATCCATGGCCTCTATCTTCGCCAACAATTCCTCCTTCTGTATCTCCCGTCTCCTATAGGTTTCCCTGTTCCACAATCTCAGTCTTTTCCGGATGAGGGTCAGCTTTTTATCCACCAGGAAGGCTCCATTCTCAGCATAGGTGTTACCCTCCCACCAATGCTTTACCATTCCCCAAAAGCCTTCGTGTTTACCCCATGCCCGGTTGAATCGGAAGACAACATTAGGTCGGTCTAAACTACCATATTTCAAGCAAATAGGTGTATGATCGGAGCTGATCCTGGGCAGCGTGGATTGCCAGATACGCGGGAACTTGGCCACCCACTCCCCTGACATTAAGAAACGGTCCAACCGCGCCATTGACGGTGCCTCCCTCCCATTGGTCCAGGTGAACTGACGTCCATGCAGTGGTGGGTCAAACAGTTGAAGCGACTATATGGCTTGTTCGAACAGTTCCACATCCCACCTGGCACTGATTCCCTAATTACGTTCCCCATTCCCGCGGGTAAAGTTGAAGTCTCCAATTATCCAGGGGCCATTCCACCTCTGTCTGATGTCAGCCATTTCTCCCAATAACGCTATCTTCCGAGCTCGTTCACAGGGCCCGTAAACAGCTGTAAGCATCCACTTCTGTGCATCCTTTATGCTTTCAAATATCACAGTGATAGAAAAAGTATCTGTAAAGGTGCTTAGTGCTCTCAAATAGCTATTATTCCACCCGATACAACAACCTCCCGAGTGTTCTCAATTTGGTAGAATCAGCGGTCATTATATAGTTTTCCCCAGGCCGCCAAATTTGGTCATCCATTACAGCTAGCTTAGTCTATTGAAGACAGAAGACATCCACATTCTGGCTGTGCAGGAAGTCACGCACCATATAGCGCTTCTTCCGTTTTCCAATCCCCTGACATTCCATGAGATAATTTTCATCAGATGGCTGTTGAGTTGCCCTGAGAAGGGGTCCCAGAAGGCCTTGGTGGCTTAGGTCCCAGAATGTGTTGCATAGATAGTCTACTGATTTGTGTAATAAAAAAAGCAAAGAATGGGTTGCATATGAATGGATAAAAATGTGAAGTTATTGAGTCTTCAACACCACAGCTCAATGAAAAGAGAATTTCAATGATGGACGGAAACACGAATGAAGTAGTTATTTCACGGATATGGGGCACATTCATCATGCATTAAATACCTGTAAACTGAACCTCAACATAAATAAGAGAAGGTATAGATGAAAACAAGCAAGACACAGATAGATGAAGCTTAACAAATTCTAGTAGCTACATGATTAGATCAGTGCATGTTACAAATTCAAGATAACCTTAAAACTCTTTAAATGAGGAAGCTTAGTAGTTATTTTCCAACAGCAGCTTCAACCTGAGGGGCCAAGTTGCTAGGACTGGGAAGTTTCTCCTGACCTTCAGAACTTGAATGAGACTGTTCCTTGGAGATCTTTGCCTTCTCTCTAAGCTTCTCAATGAGCTTCTTCTTGGTCTCCGGCTTTGCTCTTCGAGCTTCAGCAGAGTCAACAGAGAGTAATGTAGAAAACAAGCCAGCAGACAAGAACAGCACCGCATCCCTTCGTAGTACATTATTTACTGTGCCAGTTTCTTGAATCTTGCTTCTTCCCTGTTAGGAGACCAGACACTTTCATCAGTAGAAGGGACTATTACAAATGATCACAAAACGACCAGACACATTCATTCTGATACTATTGAAAGTATAGTGGAAGCAAAAGGAAAATATTTGAAATTTTGGTTTCTTGTAAAAGGGATCATGAAGTAATTACCAATACCATGATTTGGATTTTATACATCTAATAGTATTTACCTTGATGATACAGAGCAACTGTTAATCTGAGGGAATGTGGGCAATTTAGACATACCATCGATTTTTCAAATGTTTATTCACTCAGAACTTAGAAGTCATAAAACTGAAGGCAGTGAAGTTGGATCGGATTAATTAAAGATTACAATAGTGTACAAGTTATCAACCAAGAAAAGCTAATGCAGTAATGTATTATGAAAAGCGCACAGGAAGTTTGGAGGACAAATTCCTTTTGAGTTGATGCCCTATAACTCAAAGCAGGGTCCCAAAGGAAAGTCGAATGTAGCGAGAAAATCACTATTCATACATATTGTGAACTATTAAGCTAGATTGCATTTTCTATAACCCTTCATCCTCGGCCCCTTATTCATAACCATCCATTTTTCTTCATGACTGCTTGCTATCACAGATGACCTAAAGCATTGTTTGGGTGCTTTGGAATAAAGTAAAAGAAAAAAGGTAATAGCGGCTAATTTCTTGCGTTGATCATCATGTCAATTTAGGTATTAGTAGAAAAAAAATAAATTAATAGGCCTCATGAAAGGGGATTTGTTAATTCACTTAGGTAAGGTAGAAGGACCAAGTTAATGCACGGAATAAGCAAAAGATGGGATAGCAGGCAATCAGGATTTGGTTTTATGTTTAGCAATATAATTCATTTCATCCTTTTATTGAAAGGAAATTATAAGTTGTTTGCCCCACGTGTTGGAACCAACTGCTTTTTAACAAGATTAACAACAAAATATAGATGAAAAATAACAATACAAGAATAGCAAAGACACGAGAGATTTAAGGTGGTTGGCTCTTATTTGGCCTATGTCCACCGATGGTAGAGAAGGAATTTCGCTGACAAAAGATGAAAAATTAAAAGAACATATCACTTTCAATACACACCAACACAAAAAAAACATTAGTATACAAAAAGCATACAAACCTTTCTCACAAATATGGTTATGAGAAAGTATAAACAATAATGCTAAAGATATTAGAGACAATAAGGGTTGCTAATCTAAGTCTTGCCTCCTTACAGGAAGTCTTTCTCTCTGAAGAACAAAACCTATGTTGCTATATCTCTCTCACAAACTCTAAGACTCGTTGTCTTTCCGACCCAAGAGATTATCAAATCTCTCTCCTAATCTTTCTTCTGTTAGCTTCACTGAGAAACCATTCCCTTCTATAGATAAATGAAGGGGCATGAAAATCTCCTTTCATGGCTACATTTAATGGTGTCAAGCCCACACCATTAAATGTGGCCGCAAACCATGACCTATATAAGAACCAAATTTTTCACAAATCTCCATCTTGGCTTTGAATTAGCTCAACGAGCATGTTGCTGAATTATCTATAGTAGCAATCTTCTTGATTAGCACGACACCTTGACCGATGATCTCTCTAATGAAGTATATTTGATATTATTATGTTTGGTCCATTAATGATGCATTTAATCATTAGAATATCAATAATTTTTAGTTAACACAAAATAAACCAATAGATTTCTTTTATTAGCCTAAGTCATGTACCAAATCCTTTAACAAGACAGCTTCCTTCACTGCTTTTGTAAACATCATATACTCAGCTTCAGTTGTAGACAAAGCAACTTTACTCCATTTATAATCAGAAACGGTGAAAATTTATTTGGTCAAAAATCTCAATTTATCCAAATCACATGCATATTTAGAATCAGTATATGCAACATACCATTGGCAAAGCAAAAGCTACCATCACATACTAAACCAACATTAATAGTGCCTTTTAGATAATGTAATATCCATTTCACAGATTGCTAATGTTTTTGTTGGGATCAGACATGAATTTGCTGACAACTCTAACAACTTGAGAAATATACTAGAGTACATACCCTTAGCATACATAATGCTCTCAATAACGTTAGCAGAAAACATTCGACATGTACTTCTTCTAAGCTTGGTAAACACTTCTTTGAAAGCTTAAAGTGGGAAACCAACGAACTACCACCAGTTTGCACTTCTGCATTCCAAAACATTCAAATACCTTCTCAATATAGTTCTTCTGAGACAATGATAACTTTTCAACATTACAATTCCTATGAATCTCTACACCTAAAATTTTTCTATCTAAAACTAAGTCTTTCATCTCAAATTCGCCATTTATTTGAGTTTTTTAACTTGTTGATCTCAAACAATCTTTTAAAGTAATAAACATGTCATCAACATAGAAAAACAAATGGATGAAAGAATCATGAGATAACTTTTAATAATATACACGAGTGTCAAATTGGCTTCTAGTATAGCTATGTGTATGCACGAAAGTGTCAAATCGCTTATACCATTCTTAGAAATTGCTTCAAACCATACAATAATTTTTTCAACAAAAACTAAAGAGAGAACTTGTATGTCTCAATTCATCATCATAATCAGCAGAAAAATACAACCAAAATAAATAAAAAACTAACCCCCTAACTTTCCATATTTTTCTCCTTAAATCAAGGATTAGGGAAACTAAAATCTTGGGCATTTATTTAAAAAATAATAGCTAATTAACTCTAATTTCCCGACACTCCCCCTCAACTTGGTGCATAGATATTGATCATTCCCAACTTGCTTACAAAATAATCAAAATTCTACCTAAGTAACCCTTTGGTGAAGACATCTACAATCTGCTGAGTCGAGGGTACAAACGGTATACAAATAACTCCATCTTCAAGCTTTTCTTTATGAAATTTTTGTCTATCTCAACATGTTTGGTTCGATCATGTTGAACAGGATTATTAGCAATGCTAATAGCAACCCTATTGTCACAGAACAACTTCATAGGAAGCTCCACTAATCTACCAAGTTCCTTCAAAATCCTCTTTATCCAGAGTATTTCACACACTGCATGGGCCATTGCTCTGTATTTTGATTCGGCACTACTCCTAGCTACCACACTCTGTGTTTTACTTCTCCAATTTCCCCACAAAAAGGTACAATACTCAGAAGTGGATCTTCTATCAGTAACAAATCCAAACCAGTCTACATTGATGTACACTTCAATTCCACGTTGATCACCTATTTTGAAAAACAAACCTTTCCTTGGGGTTCCTTTTTAAGCACCTCAAAATTATGTAGATAGTTTTCATGTGTTCTTCACAGGGAGAATGCATGAACTAGCTTACCATACTACCAGCAAAAGAAATAACTGGTCGGGTATGAAATAGGTAAATCAATTTCCCCACCAAACATTGATATCAGCCTGTGTCCACTGGAACTCCTTCCTTAACCTCACCAAGTTTGGAATTAAATTCCATAGAAGTATCTGAAGGCTTGCATCCAATCATCCCCGTTTCTTCTAGGAGATCTAGAATATATTTCTGTAGTGAAACTACTATTCCTTTCTTTGATCCAACAATCTCTATACCAAGAAAATATCTCCCGGCCCAAGATCTTTTAATCTCAACTTCGGATGCCAAACTCTTCTTCAACTTTTCAATCTCCTCGACATCATCACCGGTGAGGATAATGTAGATCTACATATACAATCATCACCACAATCCTTCAGCCTTCTCTTGAGATCTTCATAAACAAAGTGTAGTGCGATTGCCCCTTACGTGAAAAAAAGCCTTGGGTTTTTGCAACTTTTGTGAATCTCTCGAACCAAGCTCTAGAAAATTGTTTGAGCCCATATAAAGACTTTCTTAATGCAAATTTTCTCATGAAACTTATCAACAAGCGATGGAGGAACTTCCATATACACTTCTTCTAAATTACCATTCAAGAAGGCATTCTTAAAATCCAACTAATTTAATGACCAATCCAAATTAAGCATGTAAGTAGCAATGATAATACCCTCATAGTATTCAACTTAGCAATTGGAGAAAAAATCTCAGAATAATCAATACCATAGGTTTGTGTAAAACCTTTGACAACTAAGTGAGCTTTATATATTACAAGAGGACCATTTGAATTGTACTTTACTGTGAACACACACTTGCATCCAACTGGAGTCTTTCCTCTTGGAAAATCAACTTTTTCCCAAGTCACATTCTTTTCCAGGGCTCTCATCTTCTATGAACCACCTCTTTCAATTTAGGATTGTCTAGAGCCTCATGTATATTCTTTGGAACAACAATACATGACAATTTTTAGGTAAACGCCTAAAAAAATGGGGACAAACTCTGATATGATAAAAAAATTATACAAAAGGCGTTTAGTGCAGCCTCTAGTATCTTTCCTAAAAGCAATGGGAATCTCTAGAGTTTTATCTAACTCTACTGTAGAATTTGGACTAGGAACGGATTTGACAGAACTAGACTTGGACTGAGATTTACCTGATTGGTCTTCAACCTCTTGATTTGTCTTAATCTAAAATGCCATTACATAATGTTATTCTCATTAAGAATTGAAATAGAATTGAGACAAATCCTCTAGGATTGCCTACTTAAGTTATATCCATCTTTAAAGAAATAAAGGCCTCCAAGCTACTTAGCATTGCCAATCATCGTCCCCGCGGGCAAATTCTGAAATTGACAGCTAGAGAAAAAACACTTAGCTTGACAATTTTGATCAAGAGATAATATATTTATTGGCAATAGATTATAGGACAATTTAGGGACATGAAGAACATTGTGGAGTATAAACTCAGGGAAAATAGTAACCGTAGAAATATGCCGAATATTGTTAGCTAGAATCTCGTTAAGTTAGCTGTATTATATCATTAAGTTAGTTGGGATATTATACACTATTTTCGGATATTTAGTTCCTACTTTCTAGGACTAAGAGAACTGGTTGTTATATTTTGTATTTTATAAATACCCTACCTTTGTAATCTGATGTTTTATGAATAAAGAATGTTCTCAATATTTTTCCTTTACACCAGAGTTAACGGTATTAGAGCTGTGACTCTTTTAAATTCTTATTCCTTAGTGTTTATCTTTCTGCATCTCTTTTTCCTGTTTTTTCTTTTTCTTCACTTATTTCCTTTCTGGAGTTTTTTGCTTGAAATGATGTTTGTGGTTAACGGAGTAGAAGAGACAGTTTCAAGGCCTATTAAAAGGCAGCAAAATTCAGTCCAATATTCAAGTGATAACCCTACAGTGCAAATTACTACTCACCGCTTGAATAGATATAATTCTCGACAATGGTCTCAGTCTGTGAAGCTTTTCATAAGGGAAAAAAAAGGGAAAGATGGCATATTTGGATGGCTCAATCAAGGAACCTGCTTCAACCGATCAAAGTTATGCGACATGGGATTCGGAAAATTCAATGGTCATGCCATGACTTATTAACTCTATAGAGCCAGAGATCGGGTGAACCTATTTGTTCTTATCCACAACAAAGGAATTATGGAAGGCTGTGAATGAGACTAATTTTGATCTAGGAAATTTTGCGCAGATTTTTTATTTGAAGACCAAAATTCGAGAGCTACACCACGATGATCAGAGGGTGACAAAGTACTACAATTTACTCAATAGTCTGTGGTAAGAGCTTGATCTACTATATGATTTTGAATGGTTATGTAAGAATGAAAACACCAGATTTAGCAAGATGTTAGAAAAAGAAAGGGTTTTTGAGTTCCTGCAGGGACTAAACAAGAACATTAATAAACTAAGAGGCCATATCCTTAAGAAAGAGCCAATTCCATCAACTAGAGAAGTATTTGCTAAAGTTCGTAGGGAAGAATCAAGGAGGGTTGTGATGATGGGAAAAACGGTTGCAGGAGAAATTGAAGGTTGGGCTTTAAATGTGGTTGAAATTTCTACTATTGCAGTCGGGCAAAGAAGGAAATATGATGAGAAGAAGAACTGGTGCGATCAATGTAATAGGCCCTGGCACATCAAGGAAACTTGCTGGCAATGAAAAGCCAGCTAACTGGAAGAGAAACGCGGTGGTGAGGAGTCGAGGAATGCAAGCTGCCAAGGAACCAAGTTCAGTTAATCCTGATATACTTCATTTCTATAAAAAAAAACAGCTTGATCATCTACACAGATTGATTAATCAATCTCAACTGCCTCAGTTGTCTATTCCTTTGTGTTCTATAGCTCAGATTGGTAGTTTTCTCAAGTTTTTCATGTTTTATCTATTTCAGTACCTTGGATAATCGATTCAGGTGCCTCTGACCATATAACAAATCAATTTCAATTGTTTTCTTCCTATGTTCCTTGTTTGAGTAATCTTAAGGTTCGAATTGTTGATGGAACTTAATCTAGTGTCACTGGAAAAGGTTGCATCATTCTTTCAAAATATTTTATTTTAAAATCTGTCCTACATATGCCTAAAATAACCTGTAATCTTTTGTCCATCAGTAAATTAATAAGGGACTCCCAATGTATTGCTAAATTCTCTCCTGCTTCTTGTGAATTTCAGGACACACAATTGGGGAAGACAATTAACAGTGCTAGAGAGGTTGATGGACTCCTACTGCTGTTGAAACATCTCGAACAGGGGGAGAAATAGTGCAACAGAAACAAATTGAGCTCCGTGTCTATTGCAAAAGGAAAAAGGCTTCTACTTCAACATCGGTTCCTCTGGCCTTGATCAATTCCTCTACCCGGAAAGCATACCGCTTGAATGAAGCAGCGGGTAACTCTTACTCTCGATATTCACGATCATATTCATCCGATAATAGTTCTTGTTGATGATTATTTGGATCTTCTTATTCTTTGTCATAAAGGCACTTTCGAACACAGCTACTTTCAACATCCTCTTGTTAACTTTATTTCTTATCAACATTTGTCTCCTACTTTCCAAGCCTTTATTACTCACTTATCCAATGTTGAAATATCTAGGAATATTCAAGAGGCATTAGTACATAAAGAATGTAAAAAACTGTTCTTGAAGAAATAAAGGCCCTTGAGAAAAACGAGACTTGGGAATTGGTAAGCAAGCCTGAAAACAAGAGACCGTATGGCTGAAAGTGGGTGTTTACTGTCAAATATCGTGCAGATGTAACTATATACCGTCTGAAAGCAAGGTTGGTAGCGTAGGTGTTCACATTGACTAATGGAATTGACTACCAAGAGACGTTAGCCTCGATAGCCAAATTGAATACTATCCATGTGTTGTTATCTCTTGTAGCAAATAAAGATTAGCCTTTACTACAGCTGGACGTAAAGAATGCATTTCTAAATGGTGAGCTCAAAGATAAAGTCTTCATGGACTAGCCTCGGGTTTTAAGGAAACTTATGCCAGCAACAAAGTATGCTGGTTAAGGAGATCTCTCTACGGCCTTGTGCATGGTTTAATAGATTTGCCAAAGCCTTGAAGAGTCGAGGATACTTGCAAGGGCAAGAAGATCATACTTTATTTCTAAGCACTGTACAAATGGGGAACTTTCATTGTTAATAGTATATGTCGATGACATAATACTCACTAGTGATAATGATTATAAGTTATGCAAGCTGAAACAGTTTCTAGCACAAGAGTTTGAAATCAAGGACCTTGGAACACTAAGATATTTTCTTGGTATGGAATTTGCAAGGTCTAAGAAGGTCCCAACGGAAGTATGCTCCTGATTTGCTCAAAGAGACTAGACTACTTGGATGCAAACCTACAGAAACACATACAGAACCGAAGTGCAAGCTAGAGCCATCAACTGAATACAGTGCGAAGAATCGAGAGAAATATCATAAGCTTGTAGGCAAACTGATTTATCTTTCACACACCCGGCCAGATATAACTTTTTCGATGAATGTAGTAAGTCAATTCACACATTCTCCAGAAGAACAACACTTTGAAGCTGCCTACAGGATATTGAAGTATCTATAAGGATGTCCAGGAAAGGGATTGTTCTTTAAGAAGGAAGGTCAACTACTAGTTGAAGCTTATATGGACACTAATTATACAGGCAATGTTGCTGTCAAGAGACCTACTTTGGGTTGTTTCACGTTTATTAGTGGAATCTAATGACATGGAGAAGCAAAAAACAAACCATGGTTTCTACTTTCTAGGAGTAGTGCCGAAGCAGAGTTTAGGGCAGCTACTCATGGATTTGTGAGTTACTGTGGATTAAAAAGCTTCTAGCATATTTGAAGACTGAGTTTGAAAAACCTATGAGATTATTTTGTGACAACCAAGCAGTGATTAACATATCTCACAATCCAGTGCAGCACTATCGACCAAACACGTGGAAGTGGATCGACATTGAAATAAAGAGAAGTTGGAGTCGGGAAGAATTTGTTTGTCCTATGTATGATCCCAAGATCAGCGTGAGATGTTCTAACGAAGAGACCAAGCAAAAATGACTTCGTGATGTCATAAACAATGCAGGAATGCAAGACATCTACAAACTAGATTGAGGAGTGTAGAAATATATGGAATTATTGTTAGCTAGAATCTCATTTAGTTAGTTGAATTGTATCATTAAGTTAGTTAGGATATTATACACTATATTCGGGTATTTAGTTCCTAATTTCTAGGACTGAGAGATCTGGTTGTTGTATTTTGTATTTTATAAATACCCTATCTTTGTAATATGATGTTTTATGCATAAAGAAGGTTCTCAATATTTTTCCTTTACACCAACATATTGAACTGATCCTTTCCTGGCTATAGCCAGAAAAGTTCCATCTGCTATTTTTACTCTTTGATTTTTTGCACATGGACTATATGAAGAAAACAATTCAAAGACTCAGTCATAAGATTTGTTGCCCCTAGAATCAATTATCCAAGACACATTAGAATCGACGCTAAAACACGATGATACTAGGTGATTTTTTTTTTAACCAAAGAACAAGAAGGGTTTGAATTTACGAGGTTTTAAGATCGAAGAATTTTATAGATTTGCACCATCTGTTCCTTTGTGGATAGTTGCGAACCAGAAGAAGTTTCATTCAGTGATGTTGCTTGAAACACACGGTTGTCTCCTGTTGGCTTCTTCCAATTAGTTGGTTTTCCGTGGATCTTCTAGCACGTCTCCTGAGTATGCCATAGATGCTTGTAATGATTACATCAGGGCTCCATTTTGTTGTTTCTTCCCTCTCTCTCAAAATCGGCTACTCTAGACACAAGAGTCAAGCCTTCAATTCCTAGTTCTTGTTTCCGGATCATCATTTTCCTCCTTGTTTCTTCCCCTCGTACGTCTAAGAAAACCTCTCGAATTGAAAGTAGTGGCTTCTTTCCCAAAGTCCAGCTTCATCCAAATCTTGAATGAGTCCAGCGAAAAAAACAAAGACTGTCATTCTCTTCTCTTTTTTTGTGTCGAACACTATTAGTGGGGCAATCTCAATCATCCTCATAGCAAAGATCTAACTCCTGCCACAACGTAACAATCTCGTTGTGGTATGTAGTAACATCACGATCTCCTTGCTTAGACTTCCACAACCTCGTTTTTAGTTTGAAAATTTGAGAAGAATTCTTAATGTCTAAATACATCTCACATACTACCTCCCACACATCCTTGGTTGTTGGCAAAAACATATGGGGTTTTGCAATGGTGAGTTCCATAGAGCTAATCACCAAGAAGGAAATTTAAACCAGAAATACTACTAGTTAAACTAGTAAGGCATATCAGGAGAATGTAATTTTTGCACATCTATATATAAACCCAAACAAGTTAAACATCTTATACAAAGAGTTGGCAAGGCAGATGTCAGGAGTTGAATGTGCCAAAATCCAAACGGCTCGTTCACAATTCTAAAAACTAATAGCAAGTAAGAACTACATAACTTCAAACAATGAACTCTTGTTGTGCCTGTTTCATGTAAAGCACGCGAAAAAGGGAATTTAAAGAGAATCTTAAAGTGAGAGAGTAATATCAAATATGAATGGACACAAGAAAGATATTTGACATATAGTGGAGATGAAACGTCAGTTTCAAGAGAGACCCGTCTTCTGAATGTCGATGCCATATCACATCTTGTAAAAGCAAAAGAAGAAAAGACAAGATCCTTCACTGGGATCTACAGAAATGACAATCAGAAGCTTAGGTTCTAAGTCACTAACCATCCATTTTATCAGCTTTCAAAATCACAATGCAATATCCAAAACATAGAACTATAAGGGAAGGAAAAAAGGAAATTACAATCATAGTCAGAGTACTCAAGCATGACTTGCAGTTATATGTTAAATAAATAACCCTTGAAAAAAAAATCTCTTATAAAGCCTCTCAAGCCAATAATTGAGAACCTAAACCTTATTCTAACTCAGTTTCTCCCTGACATTACATAAAGCACTAAAGACCACTAAAAGCTCACTTGAAGAGATACGGAAAAGCAAAATACTTTCTAGTTTAGTGTAATCACAGAAACAAGATCAAGGGCAACTCTGAGAAAACTGAAATGCACCTGTAAATCCTTGGTAGGGAATTGAATCCTATGTTGACGCCGAAGAGGCAAATCCCGTCCAGACGGAGTAGGCGGTGCTGGGACTGAAGCACGGAGAGGCAGAGTGGAGAACGCCATTCCCAGTTAGGCTCTCTCGGCTCTTCCGAATCAGGGCAACCAGTAGTCATCAGGAGAGTGAGGCCAAAGGGGACAATGATCAAGATTTGATTGATGGTGCGAAATTAAACAGCAGAAGGCCCAACAGAAAGGCAGTCCAAACTGTAGACCCACGGGAAATACACTCAACTAGTCCGATGGATGTATATTGTAGCGGGCTTAAAAATACCATGACTGAATATAATAATTTTATGGATGAAGATATTTTTAAAATTAAATTTATTTGAAATAATACTTCAAACCTAAAATTAACAATCACTTAAAACTAAATATGTCACTTATTGAGGTATATATGGAATATTAAATGTATAAAAGTGTATATATAAAGGGTTTTGGGAGAGGCTCACCCTCAATCACACAATCTAAACCCTCAAAATCGAAGAGATTTTCTTTGGGAGAGGCTCGTTTTGGAGATAATTTTTTGACGCTTCAGAAAGATGGTCTTTCCAGTAGCCGATAGAGACCGGATGCTGTGAGGATGGAGAGGAGTGAATAGAGACCAAGGATTTTTAGGTAGGTTGAGGAGAAAAACAACGGTGTGCGTTTATTTCTCTGTTGATGGACATTTAAGTAATTTTTAGGATTTTTTAACACAATCAATCATCTTTCAGAGTCACGTGACATTCGGCCAAAAAAAAGGGATTTTTAAGGATATAAAAAATATCGTAGGCTTTTTGAAGAATTGAAAAAAATTTCAAGATTTTTTTCGAACTTTCTGTTTTTTTTTACTTTTCTATTTTTTTTAAAAGCCAAAATAAATGATTAAAAATTGTCCTTAAAACTTATAAACTTTTATTTCTTCAATTTCCTAGAAAAGAAATATCCAAAGGGGGCCTAGATCTTTATGAGTATAGAGTTTAAATATCCAATCATCAAAGGAATCAAATTTTAATCAAATTGTCCATGAAAAACAATAACTTATAGCTTCTAAATTAAATTATTCAGAATTATAGCAAAACATGCAGGGTAAAAATCTTGAGAGATCACCAAACTATACATATACTTCACTTTGGGTACCAAATTTCAATTTGTATCTTTTTGGTCACCCTACTTTTATTTGATTTTAGTGGGAGGGTACAGGGAATTGTGATAATTACGACATGGCCATGAGATTAGCCACATGGAGGGTATTAAAATCCTAATTTACAAAAATACTAACTAGTTGAACAACATTTGAACCTTGATTTCAATATTTGAAATCAAGGTTCAAATGTTGTTCAATTAGTTAGGATTTCTGTAAATTAGGATTTCAATACCCTCCATGTGGCTAATCTAGCGGTCACATCACATAATTATCGCCAATTTCCCTCGTGTACCATCTGGCTGAAATAAAATAGAAGTAGGGTAACCAAAAAGATACAAATTGAAGTTTGGTACCCAAAGTGAAATATGGGCATAGTTTGGTGACCCCTCAAGATTTTTACTCAAAACATCACAACCGTTAAAACTTAATTTTCTCCCCCCATTTCCATAAGAGTTCCTGAATTTGGAGCTCAAAATTAATACAAATACATGTAACTCAAATTATATATATGTAATTTCCAAGCAGTATTTTTCAGAAATTCAAACATATAATGAGAAAAATTAAATCTAGAATAATTAGATTCTAATAAAATACTCCTTCAAATCAATGTATTTAAACTATCACTTTAGAATAGGTTAAGGTAGTTTAATTGTTTGATTATGGTTAATGTTACGGGGAAAATCCTGTGAGATATGTGGCGTCATCTGAGCGACACAACCTACTAGGACATATGGCGAGCCAGGCAACTCAAGGAGAGAAGCGCCTGGGTGCCTTCCAAGCAGATATGTTGAAAGCTTCACCTGAGGATCCCTAGATGGTTCCAGTAGAAGCTGGCACCAAGTTGGCACTTACTTGGCACCCAAGCCAGGGGATGCTTGGGGCCCAAGCAACCTTCAAAGGTCCAACGGTCAAGGAGAAGGTATAAAATGGGGCAGGAAGAGATAAGAGGTGGGCTTGATCTCTTAATCTTTGAACGGCCACCTCAACTCTCTCTCACACCTCCCTCCTCGCTCCTCTCATTCCACATTTTGAATTCCGTCCCTCTCCAGGACCTCTCTCTCTCTCTCTCTCTCTCTCTCTCTCTCTCTCTCTCTCTCTTACTTCAATCTCGTAGACTAACTTGATTGTCAGAGAGTCCCGAAATCATCCCCGGACTTCCCTCTTTGCAGGTCCCAGCTTTGTTATTCTGAGGTCATGGTTCCTCTAGGAGGTATCATCTCACTTTTTGTCATCGCCATGATGGCGGATTGTCTCCCAACTCCTAGCTCAGAGTCACTTATCATTAAGTCTAACTAGTTGGTCCAAATTAGCTCCACTTGTGGGGAGAAGCCGATTTTAGGCATCAACAATTATATATAAAAGTTTCTAATGATCTTTCAACCAACTAAGTTGTGTAAAAATGCTCTTTTATTAACATATTCTCATGATTAAAGTTTTTAGTTTCAAATGTCTCTCATGTTTGTGAAGCACAATAGATAACATTTGCAACCATAATAGGGTACCTTGGTGAGCCCTTCCAATGAACTGATTTAAGTGGAATGAAGGGAAGAATGAACGTGGGAGAAGGAAAGTTGTAGAGGTTAAGAGGAGAATGAAGGTGGGAGAAGGAGGAGAATCACAGAGGATAAGAGAAGGGGAGCCATAGGGCAATCAAAAGAGTATTTTCCATTTTTTTTTTTTTTTTTTGGAAAACCATGTACTTTATGGGGAATGTTGGGTAAGTGATGGCTAGAATCGAGGGAATAACTGAAAAGGGACTTTTATCATTTTCAGACAAGCTCTCACGACTCCGAATGTGGATCCAAGAAACATGAAAACATTTTGAAGCTCACGCATTAGGAAAATGAAAATCCTAGCTGACATGAACCTCGTGGATGTAGCCAAGGAGTCTAGTAACCTATCAGAATAGGAAGTAGCAAAGGTTATCATACTGCGGATAGACTATGAATCAGGGATCCATGAGGAGGAATCCTATTGGAGACAACACTTCAGGATCACTTGGCTATAGGAGACAATAGAACAAGATTCTTCAATGCGATAACAAACCAATATAGTTTCTTCAATGTGATAGCAAACCAATATAGGAACCTGTTAGTCCTAAGAAACACAGTTGGCATTATTTGACAACGAGATGACATGGCATTATTGATGACAATGAATTGAAGATTTCACAACTGAAGAAGATATTTTTAGAGAAATCTTTGGAAGGGAAGATCTTTACTTGAGGAGCAAGCAAGATGAAACCTAATTTGGAGAATAATTATTTGAAGACATTACTTTTATTTGGCAACAAAATCAACTTGAAGAGAGGATATCATGAATACTGCATTTAGTGAAGATTGAAGATTAAATATGGTGCAAGACAAATATAGAAAAGATTGAAGAAGATTTACTTGAAGACCGATTATGGTGAAGACTTGACAATATTGTAATTAGATTTGATGAAGATCTTGAAGACCCAAACTTGGATGATTGAAGATTAAGTTTGGAAGAAAATCTTTGAAGATTGATGGATGATTATTTTGGTGATTATGCACCTTGGTGAGGTGCAACCTTTGAGGAGATACTATGGACGAGACTGTGGAGGGTTCAACTAGTTGCCGATGGTTGAAATATGGAGGATTTGACGATATTCAACTCAGACACAATCAGGAGGATTAGAAGCGTCTTGAGGTCGTGTTGCAACAGAAGCTGCAACTCAGTTGGCGTTAGCAGTCGGGTTAAGTTGCAAGCTCGTTACAACATGAGTTGCAACAATAAATTTTGGAAGACGTCTAAGTTAGTTTCCGCAGAGATTATAAAAGAGGTAGGTGCTATTTTTGGGACGTTGAGACATCTATATAAGATCCTACTCAAAAGATTTAGGATGAGCTACTAGAGAGAAATCATGGTGTGGATGAGAGTGGGTATCGACCAATCTTGAGAGGGTGCTTGTATTTGTTGTGAGTGTGAGTGACAATCTTTGTACTTATGTCTTTTCCCCTCTTTTAGTGGATTATTATCTCCAGGATTGGCCCCCTAGACGTAGGTATGGAGAAAGCCGAACTGGGTTACATATTTGTGTGTCTCCTCTCTTGATGTCTTTGTTGTGTGTTGTGTGTTGTGTGTGTTCATGCTTATTCTATTGAGAGATTGTCATCCTTGAAGTCATAAAACCCCTCAAAGGAACAAACAAATCCTAAACTGCTGCCACAAGATTACAATGGGAGAGAATACCTTCGAGGGTCATACTAGTGTCATATTCGATATCAATGACCACTTCAAGGTGCTTTTGAGGAAGAAAAAAGAAAGTATAATATATACACCTAAACCCTTTACGCGATACTGGGTATAATACCAACAGGGAAATGCTATTTACTAACAAGGCCAGAATAAACTTGGAACACCTCGAGCAACCTTTCACAAGCATGGAGATTTTGGTGAAAATAAAAGAACTGGGAGCATACAAAGCATAAAGGCTAGATGGCTTCCCTATCCTCTTCTACTAACAAGGATGGAATATCATAAAAGAGGACATGTTTACATTATTCGAGGATTTCTTCGATGGAATGCTAGACTTGGAAAGGATCAACTAGGGCCACATCCTAGTTATCCCTAAGAATGATTCTCCATTCCTTATTACATAATACAAATTGATAAGCTTACTAAATTGCTCAGCCAAGATCTTCTCCAAGGTGCTAGAAACTCAGTTGGGAAGGTGATTTGCGATGAAGTAGATGAATCTTAGACAACCTTTATCAAGAACCGATCGATTCAAAAGAACATTGCTACTCTAGAGGTCATTTACGGTGCACGAAGAGCGGGGCCCATAATGCCAACCTAATCAAGATTGACTTTGGAAGGCCTTCAACACTATAGATTGGGAATCCTCCTCGACGTACTCAAGACCTGGGATTTCCAATCTAAGTGGATTAGACAGGTGAAGGAGCTCATCCAATCCTCAAAGACAAGTTTTTTGATAAATGGAACCCTATTTGGATATGTTAGACACCAAGAGGGTACAGACAAAGTGATCCACTCTCTCCCTTACTATTCGTTCTTGTAACATGTCTTTAGCATAATGCTAAAGAACACGACAAGAGCAAACACCTTGGGAGGATTTTGTTTCACTAATGTCGGTAACAATGTTATCCCCTCTCTACAATACATAATGACTTCTTGGTGTTACTTGCTTAGGATACAAACTCATCATCTATGTATTTGAGGGATTTTTTATCTTTGCAAATTAACCTCTAGAAGAGCAGTATCACCCCGATTGGAATGACAGACTAGATACTAGAGGACCTATCCTAAATTCTAACCTATCCTCCCCATCACCTACCTGGTAATACCAATCTCAAGGAATGAACCAATAAAATAGAGTTGAGTAGGATCTTATCGAAAAGATAAAACATAGACTGGGGTCCTCGAAGACTCAATTCTTTTTCCTAGGAGGATAGGTCACCCTAATAAACTCAGTGCTCTCAACTATCCCAAGCTACTAGATGTTTGTCTATAAGCTCATAGCTTGAGTAATACACCATATTGATGCACAATAATGTGCCTTCCAGTAGAGAGTCCTGATAGGAAAAGATTTCATATTATTGATAATAAGTTAGGGTATATATAATACCATTACAGGGATAAAATAGTAACTAAACACATAAAAAAGATAAATCCAGAAATATAAATAGATAAATACATGAAACCCTAATAGGCCCCCTCAAGATGGTGTTCGAGAGGCAACACCAATCTTGTCACAAATGTCAAGTAGCCGAGGACGAGGCAGAGGTTTCGTTAGGGCATCAACAAGTTGATGTGTGAGAGACATGAACAATCCGAAGAAGGGAAGATTGTACAAGATCCGCGGACAAAGTGATAGTCAATGGCAAGATGTTTCATCCGAGAATGAAACCACGGGATTAGCATATAGATCACGTTGCACCAAGATTTATGCGAGTAAATAGTAGGTGTTGAAGGAGCGAGAGACATGCAGTTCATGAAGAAGCAATAGTACAATACTCCGCCTCAGTAGATGACCGAGCAACAGTGCGTTGCTTGGTAGACCAGCAAGAGATGGGATTGGCACGCAAGAACATGAAATATACACCCGTGGAGGTACGATCATCCAGTTACCCCTAATCGGTATCGAAAAGCCGTGAAATTTGAAGAGGAGAATTGGCCCCAAAGCCGAATGCTAAGAGTTTTGTGCCATTCAAATCTACAAGACAAGCGGCTTAAGCGCCCCCAATGAGTCTCAGTGAGGTGATGCATGAACTAAGAAAGTCCATTGTGACAAAGAAAAGAAATGTCGAGGCGAGTCATGCGTAAATGTTGAAGACCACCAACAACTTGCCTATATTTGGTAGCATCAACCGAGAGGATCCACCACGAAAAGGAGGGATGCACCAACATCAAGGGGTGTAGAAACCGGTTTTGAGTCAAGCATGTGGTATTTCTGCAAAAGATCAACAATATACTTGTGTTGAGAGAGAAGCACACCATCAGAGGTCGGAGTAACCTCAACACCACAGAAGTAAGAGAGCAACCCAAGATCCTTGGTGGAAAATTTGGAGTCAAGTTGCCGAATAATACGATCAACTAGATGAGGATTACTGCCAGTGGTGTGGTCAAGATAATAAGATCCTTGGTCGAAAATTTGTTACTTCTCTCACGGATACATCCCTCTTCATTCTGTCAGCCCTCAATCATAGTTGAGGCAGCATTAGCGGCGGAGGGGAGGACTGCATCCCGGGTGGTGTGGTCAGTGTTGGCGTCAGGAAGAGCTGCAGCCGGTGCAGAGGAAGTAGGCCGCACAGGGGGTGCGGCCAAAGGTGGCGAAGGCACTTTCGTGGGCAGCGGTGAGTCGTGGGAGCCGAGGAGGATGCCGGGAATGCCGGATCAAGCGAAGTCGGTGGAGATGGGCGAGGACCAGAGTAAGGAAAATAATCTTCAACAAAGCCCGAGGAACATAACTTGAGAGATGACAATCTTAGGGGTGGAGGGATGCGTAGCAAATAAAAGGCACTCTTAGGCGAGAGAATACCCTAAAAGATACAAGCACTAGATCGAGGATCAAGTTTGTGAGTGGTGTAGGGGACGAATCCAAGGAAAACAAAGACAACCAAAAACATGAAGAGATGTAAGATTGGGCTGACTTGTGGAAGAGGAACTCATATGAAGAATGAAAGCGCAAGTTAAGCCTTGGGCATGCGATTAATGAGATAAACCGCAAAGAAAGAAAGAAAGAGGACCTAACCGGGCGTAAAGAGAAGCATGATAAAGCAAGGACAAGCCGGTCTCAACAATGTAATGCGATGCTCTGCGTCGTGAATACCCATTGTGTTCGGGAGTGTTCGGAGGAGTGGTAAGATGAGTGATACCATTGGCAGTGAGAAAAGGGCGGAGAGCGATGTACTCCCCACCATTGTCAGAGTACAGGGTATAGATGGGATAGTTGAAATACTTTTCAACTAGGTTCTTGAAGGCAACAAAGATCGCATGGACATCAAATTTTTGAGCAGAGGATAAAACCAAATATATTTGGTAAAGTGATCTACAAAGATAACATAATATTTGTAGCCATCAAGAGAAAGGGCATGTGATGTCCAAACATTAGAAAAGATTATTTCAAGAGGGGAAAAGGAAGAGACTGAGGATTGAGAGAAAGGAAGCTTGTAGCTTTTATTAATATGACACGAAGTACAAGAAAACTTGACTAATTGGGAATGCGAAAAGGAAATACCAAAGGATAACAACTGTTGTATGACCAAAATGATTGTACCACAATGAAAGTAAAGACGAAGACAAATTAAGCGAACTAAGAGTGGGAAAGCAAGAAGTGGTAACTAGTAGAAGTGGTGTAGTGGTCGGCCAAAGGTAGACACTATCCTTACGCCATCCAGTGACCAGAGTTGCCCCCGTTTGACGATCCCGCACCTGAAAAGAATCATCAAAGAACATAACAGTGAGCACATTAGTAGCACAAAGAGCCAAAACCGATATTAAATTCAAGGACATGGATGGTACATGCAACACATCCTTGAGAGAAAGAGAGACATGTAATGTTGAAAGAAATATAGAGCCCTTATGCTTGATAGGTAGACAGGTACCATCACCAATGACGATCTCAGATTCAGTGTAGGGTTGATGAAGTGACAGGTTGGACAAGTCGGTAGTGACAAGATGAGAAGCACCAGAATCAACAACCCAATCAGAAGGAGTACCTGGAGCAAGGCAGTGTGTAGCGGCGTTCACAAAAGGAGGACTACGAGGCGGCGCCTGAATGTGATCCCACATATATGGGGGAACAAGGCGACAACTGACTAGCGAGTGACACTGTAGTGCCACAAATCTAACACTTGCACCGAGCAGCTGACGGGGGTGAGCACTAGAGATGATGAGCGTGGAGTCCAAGGTGGCACAGACGGAGAGGAAGAAAACACAAGTGGGGAAGGCCGGTTAGACCAATGGTTGTGTTGCGGGTGACCACCAGAAGTACCCTGCTTAGAAGGGAAAGAACCCCAGCAGTGCAATGCGGCAAGAAGCGATGTAGGGAGCGCCGGTGAAGATAGAGGGAGGAATTTCTGTTAAGCTTCCTCCTGAAGTAGCTTCTCAAATAATTCCTCAAAAGTGATTGGTATCTCCCGCCCTTGAATGACACTAAATAGGTGCTTGTAGGAGTCATCCGGTCTATTCAGAATCCGAATGGATAACTCATCAAAATCAACAGGCTTGTCCATGAAGGCAAGAGAATCAATACAAGTCTGGATATCCTGCATATAATCCGTGATGGTGTAAGGCCCTTTGACAAGATTGGCGTGTCGGCGACGCAATTCCATGATTCGACCACGAGACGGGGAAGTATAGGTCCTCTCAAGCGTCTTCCAAGCCTCCATATATGGCTTCTTGGAAGTAATAAAAGGAACCAGACTGGAAATCAAAGATCTAAGAATAGCATTAAGTAATAGCTTATCTTGGCGAACCCAGAGAAAATAGGCCGGATTGGGAGTCGGAACGGTAGAGTCAGTCAGAAATCATCTTGGGTGGGCAAGGAAGAGAGCCATCGACATAACCGTAAAGGTAGTACCCAATCAACAAAGAATCAAACTGGGCATGCCACACACACGATGGTGATAGCGATTAACTTGAGAGGAACTTACTTGGCACTTAGCATTGTGATAGCAATGAGATTTGGAGAGAGATCGAAGGTGGTGGAGAGAAGAGGGCGAGAAGCGAGGCTGGATGAGGAGGAGGAAGCAGAGGTAGAGTGAGCAGCCATGTGGAAGAAGGAGCGGGCTGAAACCTTTGTGATCGGCCATAGAGGATGTGCGAGTGTGGAGCTGACTGCCTAATGGTGTGGAGCTGACCGGTTGATGGGGAACAACTACTAGGCTACGATGGAGAGGGGGGTCGACTGAGCACCTTGGGGGGTGTTGACTAGAGGAAGTCAACCAGATGATCTGGCTAACCGGCTACGTTGCACCTTGGGCTACAAAAAGCTGTTAGTAGCTTGGGTTGGAGAGGGTGCAGTCTTTGTCCGGTTTTGTTGACCAGTTTCTATGGTGATGTGGACCCATTTGTTGGAGTGGGGGGTTCTATGGGTTGTGGTTATCGGTTTATGATGGTGGGGTGATTGGATGATGATGTGATGATGGGGTGAGCTGACGATGTGATGATGATGTGATGATTTGAAGGAGAATGGTTGTGCAGGTGTTGATCGGCTGTGAAGATGTGGGGACCGGCTGGTGTTGGTGGGTCTTGAGCCTGCGAAGCAAAGGTATCTTACGTCTGTGAGTGCCTTGTGGCCGGCGTCTAGCCAACAGCGGTGGGGAGACAAAAAAAAAAAAGAATTTTAGGGTTTCTGGATCTTGGCTCTGATACCATGATAGGAAAAGATTTGATATTATTGATAATAAGTTGGGGTATATATAATATCACTACAGGGGTAAAACAGGAACTAAACATATAAAGAGATAAATAGAAAAATATAAAGAGATAAATACTTGAAACCCTAATAAGTCACAACACATAATACATAACCAAATAGGCTTGTTTGTTTGGCCAACTATGTTGGCCAAAGGAATAAGGAGGTTTGGGCATCCTTAACTTGTAAGCATTCAACTATACCCTCCTTAGGAAATGGTGATGGAGGTTATCTTCGAGGAAGCCAGAATATATCAAAAAATCTTCAAGCAACTATACTTCCACAAACCCTTCATCAACCCTTTCCAACTAACGCCAGCCAGAGCATCCTTCACCAATAAAGTCTTGATACATAGTCACAATGCAGGCCTCACGAACACAACCTCATCTTATAATAATGGAGTAGATCTGAACTGTTGGCATGACAACTAGAACGAGGGATGCTTCCTATGGAAATAATGGCCCTCCCTACACATGCTCCCAGACCATACCTTCTTCTCGATTACAGCAGTCATAGAGAATCTCTAAGAGAGCTCACCTCACTCTACTGCCTGGACCTCTCTCCATTGGAAATTCGAAGGATTTGTAGTGTCTATTAGACCATATCTAATGACTCCCAGCATAAACTATGGTGGATACCCTAGCATAAGAACTCACGACTAACCAAAGATTCTACAAACCCTTTACAGATTTTGGTAGCTTAGGCACCAGGTCCCCACTATCGGCCATCTTCTACAAATGCCCTTTCCCCCTCGAAATTAAGCTCTTTGCTTAGTTTGCTTGGGATAACAAGATCTTCAAACTAAACAATCTTGTAAAGTGAAACAGAGAACGGGGATTGATGACACGCTTCGACTATGATCTCGGTAGTGAATTTGTAGATCATTTATTATTCCAATGCCCCATGGTAAGCTGAATTTGGGATCATTTCTACCACATGTTCGGGATATACACCAAACCATAGGCAATAAAAAGACTATGGACCTCTAACCTAGTGGAAAAACTATGAAGGATGGGATGGGACTTGGTGGCCTTCATTATTTTATAGACTTTGTGGATAGAATGAAATAGAAGATGTTTAGATAATAAACATTATATATATGCAAAGCTATTTTTTGACATTAATTTTCTCCTTCTATCCTTGTTTGATACAACTAGGGCTGGCAAACAATCAAACTGTTCGTGAGCAACTCAAGTTCGGTTCGATATTGGATCGAGTTCAATTCGATCATTTTAATAACAAACTGAACTTGAACTCAAATTTGAGCTTGAATAATAAGTGAGTCGAACTCAAGCCGAGTCGGCGTTTGAGTTCGATTCGAAGTTTGAATATTATATATATATATATATATATATATATATATATATATATATATATATATATATATATATATATATATAATTTATTAATTTTTTAGATTTAAATTATTTCAAAATGATAATTTTTTAAATTTAAATTTAATTAATCAATTTTTAAAATCTAAATTCTGAATCATTGGGTCAAATGATCGAATGGCTCACATCTGTCCTTGGAATCTATATGTAAAACCCTCTCTCCTCTAACCCTAATTAACCCAAACCCTAAAAAAGCATGCAGACCCTGAGGTGTAGATCTCGGAGCGAGCGACTTCGTTGAGCTTACATGCAGGCCTCTGTTGCTCTCGCGTGAACACCACCAGCATCGGCCTCCGGTCATCGTCTTCCCCTTCGTCGTTCTACCCGTTGCGCGCCACCCACCACGTCCGCAGCTCACGCCAGCAAGCCCGTTATTGCTCTCTCTCTCTCTCTCTCTCTCTCTCTCTCTAAGTTTTGATGGATTGCTATACATTTCAATAGTTGTGTATCCTGGATTGCTATACATTTATACTTATTTCCTTAGTTTTGATGGTTTGATATACATTCCAATGGTTGTGTATCCTGGATTCATGTTTATTCTATGTAGTGTTGATGAGTATACAAGATCTGAGCATATAGACATCATCAGAAGATGAGAGTTTTTTTTATATATAAATTTTGAGCTTTTTCGAATTGAACTCAAACTTTTATAAATAATATTGAACCAAACTCGAGCTGAAAATTGGAATTTGGAACCCGAACTTCGAGCATTTGAAATTTAAGTTCGCTCAGGTTCGACTCGTTGTCAGCCCTAGATACAACACATGTTTCAATAAGACCCAAACTAGTAAGGACAAAGTCACTCATCAAAATGTTTGGTTTTCAACCCGGATGGACCACAAACATCCCACATAAGAGAAGGGAACCACTACTTCTCTAAATAGTGCTATTTGTATTATTATGTCTCTTGGTCAGCTACCAACCTTTTATAGCATTAAACTTTTTTATAATTGATTGAATGAATATGGTTTATCCACTTTTATATATATATATATATATATATATATATATATATATATATATATATATATATATATATATATATATAACAGTGCTTTATCATTAATTTATTAATTATATATTTTTAATAAAGATTGAATTAGTTATTCTATTGTAAATTATATATTATTTATAAACTAATTGTAATAAATTTGTTATTATATTTTCCAATCTTATTTCACTTTATTTTCATGTAATATATTTGGGTAACTCGGGGAAATAAACAGATAAGAAGAGGATATCCTATTTTATCTACCATATATATAAAAGGGTAAATTAAAAAAAATGGTTTCACAAATTTGCAAAATATGGACAATGTTTTTTTCCGAAAAATAACCTTGTGGTTTCTCCAGCTAAAAAAAGGGAAAACATGTAAGTTTTTTTTAACAAAAAGTGTCACTTTTTTGCAAATCTGTGAAACCACATGGTTTTTTTTCGTTAAAACCTTCTGAATTTTCCCATTTTTTGTTAGTTGAAGAAACCATAATATTTTTTCCGAAAAAAAATATTGTTATTATTTTACAAATTTGTGAAACCACATTGTTTTTTTTTTAAATTTACCCCAAAATTTATTCAAATCACACAAGAACTAAAATCTAGAAAATCAATCTTCAATGAAAAAGTACAACTCCCTTCCCTCAACCCGCAAAGAGATGATACCACCTTACAAGATGGCCAAATATTAGGAGAATTGCAAAATTGACCCTGAATGAGGTTACTTAACGCTAGATAGATCCGGTGCCTTCTAAACATGCCTTGGGCCCCAAAAAACCCCGAAAACCTAATAGCGTTTGGTTGGGGGATATCCCCAGGATATCCCTGGGCACAGGTTCCAAAGCAAGGAAATTGGAGGGAAAAACTAATCAAATTAAATTAGTGTTTAATGATATCTTCAACCATGTGTTAAGATAGATATAATTTGATTTTAATGGTACCTACCCACTTTTGAGGATGACAAAATTGCCCTTGCACTTGTTTTAAAGTTGAGTGGTCACATCAAGGAATTTGGATAATAATTTTTTATGTTTGCATGTGGATTGATGTCATTGACTCATTTACAATTGATTTTATGGATGAAGGAGGGCCTTCTTGATCATTAATTTCCATTAAATGTTGATGTTAATAGTTTTATTTTAGAATATTTGGATTTATACATATTTATATACATCTTTGCAATATGTATATTCTAAAATATTGGTTTATTCTACCAATATATACATATGTTTTTTAAAATAAGGCTTAATAACTTATTGGAAAATTTATTATAACTATGTTTATTCTAAGATAGTTATACTTAAAAATTCAAATAAATTCAATTTTTTTCATTAATACATATTTATAAAATATTAAAATTAGTATACTATAAATATGTTTTATTTCAAACAAATTTGAGTTGTAACATATTTATAGGTGTTAATAGTTTTATTCTAAAATTTGGATTGATAAATATTTATAAACATATTTGAAATATATTTATTCTAAAATATTGGTTTATTCTACCAACATATAAATATGTTTTATAAAATTTTTCTGAATAACTTGTTGGAAAATTTGTATTAACTATGTTTATTCGAAGATATTTACAGATAAATATTTTTAAGAATACGTTTTTCATTAATACATATTGAAAAATATTAAAATTAGTATACTATAAATATGTTTTATTTTACACATATTTTAGTTGTACCATATTTATAAATATATTTGAAATACAAACATATTGATTTAGGTGATATTGATATATATATTTTACATATGTTTATTGTAACATATTTATTTATAAATTCTCATAAATATGTTTATTCTAATATATGGGTTTATAAATATGTTTGTAAGTATATATATATTCTAAAATATTTATGAATATCCTATAAATATTTTTATATGAAAATAATTATCTATTTATAATAATATTGGTTATAAATATGTTTACTTGAACATATCTCTGAGTAACGACGTATTAAATAGAATGGTTATTTGAACATATTTCTAAGTAATATGTATTAATATTTATAAATCAATTTGACCAAACTACATTCATGAGAAGGCGGGTTAATGAGCAACCACCACCATCTAACCTAACTTCATCTTCTTCCCTCTTTTCTCCACATTGGCACATGACTTTGAATCGCCCCAAGCTTGAATCGCCCCAAGCTTTGCACGTCCGCGCCGCATCCCAAGCTCCCTCTTCGCCACATCCCTGATCTGCGTGAAGACCGGTCTCCCCTCTTCTCCACCTCCCGAAGCACATCGGCCTAGCTTGCTCCCCGCCGCCGATCTGTGGACTGGAAGGCCAGCGTCGATCGGCAAGGCCAAGGACGAGGTATGTTTGTAGCCCGGTTCAGGAATCAGGCTAAGACTATGATTAAGGTTCTTGTCTTGTTTTTGTTTTGGACTTGTTTGCAGCTCTGAAAAGGGAATTTTAAGACTTGTTCTTGTTTTGGACCAGGAATAAGAGTAGATTGAGGTTTAGAAAAGGATTTTTTTTTAAATTATTTTATTTGGATCTTAAACCAGAGTTAAGTTAGAGATTGAATCCTCTAACTCGGATTATTTTAATTTAATTAAGATAATCCAGTGGTGTCTCATTCCATGCATGTAGGTGATGTTTTCTTAGGATTACCGTGGAAGCTCATGCTTCCTACTTGTTACAACCATTGCCGGTGATTGAACTTGGGATGGATGTATTTTGAAAAAAAAAAACAAAATCATTCAATTACTCTGCAAAATACCTAGATTTCTCATTGATAATGGGTTTTTACTGTCTTCTCTGATTTGGTTATGAATTTTACTGTCTTCTCTGATTTGGTTTTTAATGTCTTCTCTGTTTTTTGTGTTCCTTCGCTCTCCTCCATTCCTTTTTATCCTACTAGTGCATCCTGCGGAACTCATTTCAATGGGGGAAAGAGGAGAGGGAAGTCGGACAGTGATTGAAGGGCGGACCGAAGAAATCCAATCCCAGCAAGATGTGAGGAGGATGCCTCGAAGGAACAACTGGTTGCCTGCTAGTGATGAAGCACTGGTCGACATGTGCGTGGATGAATGCAAGCAGTACTATCTGAATCACGGGTTCCTTTAGACCGGAAGCATGGGTCCGAATATGGAATGCATACCAGAAGATGACCAATGAGGATGTCACGTTGCTCCAGTTGAAGGGTAGGTGGAAGACTTTGAAGAAGTTATACAAGTTGTATTCATCATTGGTCAACAAGAGTGGATGGTCGTGGGATCAAGACAATCACCGACCAACCTCTGGTGATATGACCGTGTGGGAGGAGATAATTGAGGTAAGCATAACGTATGCATTTAAACAGTTGATATCTAAATTGATATTTATCATTTAATATTTAATGCAGCGCAATAAAGAGATAAAGGTTTGTCGAGATAAGCCTTTCCCACTGTATTGGAAGATCCACGCTCTAGTGTCCTCCTCCACCGCAACTGGGGAATATGCCACCCACACAGGCGGGGCGTGCGCGCAGGCAATCTATATGTTAGTGTGGAGACAAGCACTGAAAGCACCGATAGTAACAAACCGGGTGTAGAAGAGGTTACAGATGACACTATCCAAGCGCCGCTAAGACGCAAGAAGGACCGTTCTATTTCGATCGGGTCTAAGAGGACCTCAGATCGGGACCCAAGCCCTAGAGTTTCAAAGAGGAAAAGTTCAGAAACAAATATGGAAGTAGTTGATCGATTAGTAACGATGACTGATCCCAGGAGCAAGATCACAGAATGACGCCGCGACAATACGTACCAGTTCTCTTTTGATGCTTGCATAACAAAGTTATTGTCCATACCGGGTGTCGGCCCTGAGGAGGCATGTGCCGCGGTCAATGCGTTGAAGTGCCCTGAAAACCGTATTTTCTTCATGAGGATGCCACCGAATATTGTGTCGTACTGGTTGAACCAGCGCTTGAAGGAATACCGCGGTCAGGTAATGGCCTTTCTCTGTTTGTAAGTTTAATATGTTCTTCATTCTAAATATTTTTTATTATGTTTCATTGAGTTTTGGTTGTCTGAATCACTGAAGTTTTCTTTTTATGCTAATTTCAGTGTCTTCTGTCCTTGTTAATGACATTAGGATGAATATATTTACCATACATTCTGTGAATCCATGATTTCTCTCAAATTTCTCAAATTAACTTCAAAGAATTTTCATAGATGATGGAAAAGTACAGTTTCATTGTGTTTTGGGGGGCTGAATTACTGTTTTTTTTCCTGCTATTTTCTGTACCATTCTGCTATTGTTCATAAGGATGAATATATACAATACATTCTTTGAAATCCATGATTTCTCTTCACTTTCTCAAATTAAATTTTCAAAGATGATGGAAAAAGAAATGTTTCATTGTGTTTTTGTTGCTTGAATTTTCAAATTTCAGGCCCATTCTGTTGTTGTTTCTTAGAGCAAAGTTTAGATTTTAAGAAATTGAACTAATGTCAACTTTATTCCTGTCTCCTTTTATGCAAGACCAATTTCAGCTCAAATTTCCTAATCACATGGTCAAGGGAGGTTGGTATAGTTTGGTGCAATGGTGTAATGTTTCTTATTAACCTGATGATTTTTTTAACGAAGTTTAGAATATAATCCTAATATTTGAAATTCTTTTGCACTCCATGCCTTACTTTTCCTTATTGAATCAATATGCTTAAAATTCTGGAGAAAAGTAGTACTGACAATTTTACATGAACTGTCCTACTATTTTGGTGCTCGTTGTACTATTGTTTGGTGTTGTTGGCATTCTAGTTCCCATGAATTCAACTAATTCTTCATTGTTCTTAAGGTCAGATGGGCAATTCTGAATATTGAATATATATGGGAGGTTTAAAACTTACTCAATCCTTGTCTTCTTAGATCTTTTAATGGTCTTATTTATTCCCATAGCTTATTATGGATGCAAAAAGTGTTCTCAGACTCCACCTCCTGCCTTCACTACACATTTGCAAATTTCTATGCCAATTGTGTACTATCTCTGTCTTTCATTTTCATCAAATTGATCAGTTATAAATTTTTACTTAGTTTGTTAGTTTTTTCTTGTTTTAGTTCTTATCTCTTTAATGGTATCTTTGTTTGTGTTTCATTGTTTTAAGTAGTGTTTTGACCGAATTATGCTGTTATTTAGAGAAAAGATTAGAACTTTGAGCACAATCTCAAGGTTAATGTTTTTGGTTAAGTTTGTGCTTTTAATTTAGGCATTAAAGAATGTATCTTTTCTGCATTTAAGTTTCATGAATGAGTGATTGCATTGCTTTAATTCAAAGTTTCAGTCAGAGAAATACTTGATAGGATTAGTAATACAAGTTGTATTATTTTTATAGCCATTGCTAATTTTAACCATTCTTCTTGGAATGAGAGGATCTCTGTTTGATGCCTATCAATTTGAGGTGGAACTAGAGGTCTGCTCTTCTTTATGACTTTTTGTCATCATTGTTGATTTCTTTGTCCATCTCCAAAAGTTGATTCCTTGGGTTCATTATTTTGCTCAATGACCATTGGATAGTAATGCTAGCTTAGCATTATTTTGTTACTATTCAAAGAGGTTGATGGGTATGTTCCACATGTTTTGCACGGGGAATAAAGGCGTAGACCATTTTGCATATCATTTGAGTGCGAAATGAGTATGTTTTTGGATTGAAGGAAGACAAATGGAAAGAATAAGAAAAAGTGTGTGTGAAAATTGTTTTGTTTTTACCTTCGCCTGAGACGAAATAAAGTTTTATTAGCAAATTAAGGAGAATAAAACATAAAAATTCTCTTTTCTTTTCATTTTCATTATTTTCATTATTTTCATTAAGACAGCATACTAATTGATATCAAATTGATTAGTTATATTATTGTATACAACCATTAAAGAAATTTAGGAAGCTACTTAGTAATGTCTATTTATGATGGTATACCAATTACTACTTGAGTATAAAATTCTAATGTAGATTTTCTTCTCCTTATTGTTTATTGTTAAACAATAGAGTTTATTCATTTAAGCATGCCAAATGTCAAAGTGGAGGTTGTTGGGTTTCATTCAATGAAACAAAACCCCTCTATATATCTTTTCCTCCAAGCCTCAGAACTTCATCTTTCTAGAGAATGACAAACAAAACTCGTGGGATGTAGCTTTCACTTGATGATGTCTTACATGGACTCTAGTTTACGTTCTCGTATTATTGAATCAATTTACCAGTATCCTTAGATTTGTTATCATACTGGAAAGCAAAACCCCACCTCCTTTGTCTGCTTACTTCCCTGAATCTAACTCCCACTCAACTAACTGAAAGGCTATTGTTCTATCTTTTAATTGTGTTTTCTATGCCCAGATTGTGATGCTTATTTTGTGGTACATTGTCACGCCCGACCGGATCCCGGACCTCGAGGCCAGACAGACCGCAGCTGCACCCAAGTAGAGGCTTAACCCCACTCCGGATATAAGGCCTAAGGAAATCATAGCGGATAACAAATACCTCAAAATTTAATAATCGGATAATATCGAGTCACAACGAAAATCTAAATCAATAAGGGTTTACATACCCTACACATGGTCAAGGCCCTATAAAGGGTCCTACAATAACACCACCTCAAGAACAAGTGTGACACGAGGTTCTCGAACCTCTACAAAATCAGCCCAATCCCTCATTTCAACTCCCCAGGAGTCCGAGCCACCTACCTCGGGACACGAAAAGAAAGAAGGGAAGCAAGCGCATGAGCTTTCGAAAGGAAAGCCCAGTAAGTACCCCTGCGGGCCACAAAGACATAAATAGGAAATATGTCATCAAACGAGGTCACAGTACCAACAACATAATCCTAGGAGTCTACCAGAAAACAAATCAAAGGTACGACCCCTGATACAGAAGCCCTCGGGCTCTGTAATGAGTTTCAAGAGAACTCAAGGCTCACCCCCGGCCAGTATGTCCAGCTATTTGCTGTAAGCACGACCTTTTGGTCGTTCGACCCTCCGGTCACAGGTCGGTAGAACTACCTCTCCTACGTGTTAACACGGTCAGTGTACCATGCCCACTGACAGGTAAGACCTCCAGAGATTTGCTTCTCTGGTAAGGCAGACAGGAAAGCCAGGGGGTCCTGTCCCTGAACATTCCTTTATTGGAGCTTCCCTAGCTCCACTGAGTCCGGGCGGTAGAACATAGCAACAGGGACACCAACGTCCCGAAAACAAACATACATGCTCAACAGAAATCTAAAACAGAAACGAACAGCATGTATGGCATCAGCAAAACATGTAATAAGAATACATAGCAAGTCCAAGAAAAAAAAAACCCGAAACCGGGTGGGAACTAGGCAAGTGTACTTACCTCTAACCAGAGCGGGAAACTCCCCTAGTTTCCTCTTGACATGTCTCTAAGCCTCCACGTCGATATCTGATAGTAAAGTCTCTATCAGTGTCAAAAATAGCAACAACACTTCCTTCCTAGATGCACATGCATAACTCTCTCGCTTCCGGTAGTCCTAGGCCCAGCTAAACAGGTCCTTAAAACCATTTACGTGGTTACTGACCATTTTCTCTCATTTCCAAGCCCTTAAGTTGACTTTAAATTCTTGGTCAACTCTGGTCAAATTTTGTCAACTTTAGTCAAAGGGCCTACCTCACTTCCATTTACCATTGTACGAATCCTTATTGACCATTTCTAGTCCTTAGTTTGACCCTCGACCCCTACCAGGTCAGCTTTGGTCAACTAGTCAACTTGACACTCGCTTGCCGTGGAATATACCCTATTTGACCATTCTTAATCATCTCAACTCTTTTGAGCCCACCAACTAGACCCAACAGTTTAGCTTAACCTGGTCTTATCTTTTATTCGACCCTTAACCTTTCACTTGGTTGACTAGTCCATTGTTCAACTTGATAATCTATTATTCGTGACCCTAACATATATCTTGATCATGCTTGGTCACTTTGACAAATTAGGCCCACTAGTCAAGCCCACTAAGTTTTTTAGTCTTTATCTGGACCATCTCTTTTAACTTAAAAAGAATCAACTCTATCACGTGGTTGGCCTTGTCCCAAGGGTTAAGGCCCAACTTCTTTACTTAGGTGGTCTTGAGTTTATCACCCACCACCTACAACCCTATTTCCCTTTTATTTCTCATAATTCCTTTTTGTTTTACAACATGACTAAGTCCAGCCTGAGCCCTTTAGTAATCGTGCTTGAGCCCAACTACAATGGGTCCGCCCATGGACCCAGATAATTTAGCCACATCTTGGATTAACTATCTTATTCATTCCATCCAACCGATTAATTAGGTTAATCCACTTAAGCCCAATTATCAAAACTAGGTTAGCGTAATCAAACTCCATTTGATTAATTAACCAATTTATCAATCTTATGGATTAAACCCAACCCAATTAACTCGGTTAAACAAACTATTATTATTTTTTAATAAGTATGGATGAACGCAAACAGGCTCCTCTTGAGTGCATACAACTCCCCGAGAGTATCAGGCATATATACTGAGGTCCTATTAGAATCAAAATTCTAATAAATTCCTATGTCTTTAGTTGTACACGCAAGTCTAATGTCCTTGTTGGGCCTAAGCCTACTAACGGGTCCTAAGGACCATCTCGCGGGTTACTGGTCTTTATCCCCTATTTCCATGTCCTTTAGTTGACTCTAGACCCATCTTGGTCAAACCTGGTCAACTCTACTTTCATTGGTCGAATCTAAACCCTATTCAGTGACCTCTAACTATTTTGCTCATATTGGGCCCATCACTAAGCCCGTTATTCGTTCCTGTTTGACCTTAGCCCTTTCTAACTAAGGAAGGGCATTTTAGTCATTTGGGTAACATGGACCCTTAGAGCTTAAGGTTCTTCCCTGTTTAGGGTTTTGTTCCTTCTCGGTACCCTTAATTCTCATTATAATAAAAAAATATGACTTTAAGGGTTACTTGAGCCCAGCCCATTGGGCTTCCAAAACAATGGACCTAATTCCTATATTAATCAGTCCATGGTTTAGCTTAGGTACCTTAGGTTAATCAATTTAATTAACCTCCTTAGTCAATCCTTTTTACTTGGTTAATCAAGTCATTTGTTGTAATTAACCATTTACTTATTTCATCGATTAATCGACTTGCTAATCCAATAGGACCTAAGCCCATTTGAGTAAACTAGATTAACCCAAGTCTAGTTCATTAAGTTGACCTAGTTCTTCTTGATAAATCCATGAACTTTTATTAGCCCAAATTACCAACCCAAATCTTAAGTTAGTTCGACCCAACTAACCAAAGTCCGTTTATGTAGTTTGACTAACCTAACCTAGGTCAAATTTGACAAGTTGGACTAGCCCAAGTCCATTTAAATTAATTAAACTTGGTTACTAGGTTGGTCTATCCCAACTTACATCCAAGCTTGGTTAACCTTAACCAAATTCATCTGATCCAAATTCCTAGGTAGGTCCATTAATGGTCAAATACCCAATTTAGTCCCTCTATTATTACGATTTGTCCCTTTGGGTCCCTCTAACATAAAACATGCCTTTTTGGTCCCTTTAATTTTACGTTTGTGTCTTTTAAATCTTTCCACAAGCCTTTTTGGTCCCTTTATTTATGTTTTTCAGGCCTTTTTGGTCCCTATAAACTTCGAAAGGAGGGATTTAAAAGACACAAACGTAAAATTAAAGGGACCAAAAAAGAACGTTTTATATTAGAAGGACCCAAAGGGACAAATCGTAATAATAGAGGGACTAAATTAGGTATTTGACCGTCCATTAATCCAACTTGATTAATCAAATATTTGTCACATCACCTAGGTTTTAAGATTGGATCTTTTTAATCAAACTAGTTGATCAACCTTTTTAATTTTTGTCACATTACCTTAGTTCCATATAGTATTTACAACTATACAAACTACTAACCAAATTATTGTCACACCACCATAGTTTTATGAAACTATTATTCACCATACTAGGTAGTTAATTAATCAATTTGATTTTGTCACACTATCCAAGCTTCAAAAATATTTAAAACTATACTAACAATTAATCAAAATAATTGTCACAAAGTATAAAGTTCTATAGAACTATTTACTGATTAACCAACAAATATTGTCACACTTTGTATAGTTTCATTAACTGATTAAACCCGATAAGAAAAATAAATCATTTATTTATTTTATTTATTTCTTTATTTATATATATATATATATATATATATATATATATATATATATTTTTTTTTTTTTCCTCACCGTCTTCCTCCTCCTGTTCGCGGCCGAGCCTTACCGGAGATGCTCACCGGAAAATCATTTTCTCCGTCTGGAGGTTTTTGTCGCCGGCCATCAGCGCACCAAGCTTCGTCTCGGCCGCGC
The DNA here is from genome assembly GCA_026586065.1 of Dioscorea zingiberensis. NCBI lineage: Eukaryota > Viridiplantae > Streptophyta > Magnoliopsida > Dioscoreales > Dioscoreaceae > Dioscorea > Dioscorea zingiberensis. The sequence continues at coordinate 47,296,605 of CM048818.1, read as the reverse complement.
CAACATCTTTCGCACATCCACTGTCCCTATCCCTCTCTCTCAGAACCTCCCCACTCGCGGTTTGGTTTTCAACTCCGGCGATCCCTAAACCTCACCGTTCATGCACGAAACCTAAAATTGAACCCGGGAATAGGATCCTACCTTGGCTCCGGTCCTTCTGGCGGTGATAATGGCGACAGAGGTCTCCCGGGGCTGTCTTTCCCTTTCTCCGACCATCTCTCGCCGGAGCAACAGAACTCGTTTGAAGGGTGCCGAAACAGAGAGATCGCGGTCCCCTTTTATAGCCCTAGGCGGCTAGATGAACCGGCAGCTCGCGGAGTAAATGCTTCACCGGCGCCGGCCGGGTTACTTTCAGCGTGAAAGCAGCGGGAGGAAGGCAGCCCGGAACCACCATGGCCCGGTTTACGATGGCGAGGGGAAGGGGTGGCCAGATGCCTCGGGATCTGGTCTCAAAGATGGGTGGTGAGGATCGGGTGTTGGTTTTCCACGGCTAGGATTACATTAGAAAATCCTCTGATCTAGCACAGTCTTGATTAATGGCCGGGATTTAAAACAAATCAACGGCCTGATTCTATTACAGTGCCTCGAACCCGTATACAATCAAATGATGAACGGTTATAATCAACCCTCACTGTAGGGTCAACCTCACCCAACCCCTTCTCCTTGCCTCGGATCTATACCACTATCAGATGGATTTATTTGAGGACCAACACGTGGCATAATATGAACCGTTATAATGCTTTGCGATCGACCAACTGAGATCATCTAATCTCCACCGTTCCTTCTTCCCTTATAAGAGTTTTCTGCGGAAAACTTTCGAGAGATCCTCCATTACCTTTTAGGTTACAATTTAGTCCAATCTTGTGAGAGGGGACAATTCCTCTTAAGTCCCTTCCTTTTTCTAGGTCACATCCAGGTCCCTCCCCTATGAGAGAAGACAATTTCCTTCAAGTCCTCAGTATTTTCCATAATTATAAATAGGTCCCTCTGACTCCCAACTAACCCTAATTAGGGTTTTAAACCTTTTAATCCTTTATTTTTACCTTCTTTCCTTTAATTAAATAAACCACCAATCTTTCCTTTATTTAATTAAATCAGTCGACATGAATTCATCCAAAGAATTCATCCATCCCTTATTATTACCAAAATACCCTTGGTAATCCCAATTAAACCCAACTAGGGTTTCTAACTCATTACTAATACAAATCCATGTGTTCAAAGTTTGGGGAATTTTCTTAATAAAGAAAATTTAGAAATTTGTTTCTCCATCAAAAACTTCATTTTGATCTAACCTCGGGGGTTTTCCTCATTTTCCAATTAAATAAAACCCAAAAAGAATTTAATCCCTAAAATTTTTGGGTTTTACATACATGTTATCTGATGAGCATGTGTAAATAGGAAAAATTACCTCAATTGATAAGAGTTTGTTGTTTATTTGGTAAACTGTCTCATCTAATCTAATCTTTGCATGGAAGGAAATGTTTATTAATTCTTGCTGAATTCAGCTTCATGTATTCAAATCAAGGCTACCTTACTAAATTGAAGCTCATGAGACCTTTCATCAAGAAGAACCATCTGGAAAGCTTCCATGAATCTTCCCAACTGTTTTTTTTTTTTTTTTTAAAAAAAAAATCTTGTGATAAGCATCATCCTATTGATGATTCTGATCTGTTAGTTGTTTATCAGTAGTTGTACTTAGGTTCAGATAGTCATTGATCTCTGATAAATATGTATCGGTTGTTGATGATGGATTGATTGTGTTTTGATGTTTCCTGCTCTTATGTTTTATGTTTTACTTTTAGTTTGTATCTACTTCTGCCAGTTATTTCATTTTCTTCTCTTTTCCCCTTTTCAATTTGATTTTTGAAGATCTTTAACATTTTTCATTGATCTTGAAATATGTTATTGAATTCCTGTGCAGAATGGGTTTCCTGTTCATACTGAATTGATTTGATTCTGTTATATTGGATTCTTGATAAGACAGGGATTTCTGCTGCTTTTCCATCAATGAATTGATCCTCTTTTTTCATGCAAATTACAATGCAGCGGTAGTTATTGCAGTTGCAACGGACTCCATAAACTTCTTTGTACTACTATGTTGGAGTTGTGCTTGCAAAGTTATCGGATATGGGGTGTTATGGAAGCGGATAATGTAATATCTTTCGCTATGGACATCTATTAATATCTATGTGTGACTACTTCCTTTTGATGTATTTTTAAACTGCAGTTGTTAATGGACTTCTTACTTATGTAGTAATTAACTTTGTTTGGAGATATTAATGAAGGTTGTGTAGTACTATATTATATGTTAATTAGCATGTCTTCTTGATTTATTATCATGTGATTGTGTGATGAGACTTGTGGTGTGACTTTACCCACTTGTGTGATGAGCCTTGGCTTGCATGTTCTTGTATTTTGTTTTATGGAATCATAGATGTTGGCTTGAAAGCAACATGCACTCTTTTTATTTAGAATGATTCCTAATTTGATTAATTTCTAAAATAGTCACAATTTTTATAAGTTTTCTATAGTTTATACTTGTTGTCTATTTTTGGAAATTATGTTAACTTTTTCTTTTTTTTTCCTCTATCTTTTACGATTTTTTTTTTAAAAAAATCAATATGTTTAAAAAAAAAATCAAGTTTTTTTCTAAAAAAATTCAGGTTCATTTGCTGCACACACTCCACTCACTCCACTCACTCACTCCACCAGGTTCATTTGCTGCACACACTCCACTCACTCCACCAGTTTTAGTATAGACACGCACTCACTCTACACACACTCACTTTGAAACAAAATAAGATGGCATGGCATCACTCCACTCTACACATCACTTCGAATAGGAAAGGCCTTCACTCCCTGTTGAGACACAAGAGAAGAGGAGCTGAGGCGGGGGCATGCTTGTGCGATGGGGCCGGAGGCCGAACAGCGGATCTGGTTCCCTGTCTCCTTCTCGTGGGCGCACAGCCGTCTTGTGAGTCCACAGGAGAGACAGAGGGGCCTTGATCCCGCAGTTAAGAAGGAGAGGATGGGTTCCTCCCTCCAACTCGGATTCGAAAACCAGCGAGCGGAGCTGCCTCCACGCGCGCTCCCGCACCAGGCCCTCCGTGCCGACGAACAGCTCGCACCGCCGGAGCTCAGGCTAAGCTCCTCCCGTGCGGGCCTACCTCCGCCCGAGCTCCTTCTCCGACGAACAACAGCCTGACCGGCCACCTCCTTCTCCGGCGAGAACTACCGACGGCCAGCAGCACCACCATCTCCCATTGACGCGCGCTGCCAGTCCGGAGCCTGTCTCTCTTCCCCTTCCTTCCGCCCGGCTGCCAGGACACCCACGAATTTCGATTTTAAACTTCAAGTAAGCTCGGATGTTCATGAATCATTTTGAAGCATAAGACTATGTATTAGTTTGATGAACCAGTATATGGGAATTGAATGTGTGTATATTGATGTGTTAATTAAGCGAGATCTGAATATACCACTATGAATTATCTTGGACATGTTAAAGCTTGCCCACCATGTGTTTGTCTAAGTGGCCAGTGGTTTGCAATGCTAGTTGGCTTAGCATGTTAGGCTAAGATTCAAGAAATGTATGATGGCTTAGGATATCACAAATATGAAATCTAGGATGACTAAATTAGAGAGGTTGGTCCCAGTTTTGATGATGATGTTCATACTTGTATAATTGAAACCTCAAGGTATGGATGCCTTGCTATTGTACTAGAATAAACATGGCCATGAAATGTTTGATGAAATGCCACTTTGAAATTTATGCGTGTTTAATGGCATGCTTGTATACTTGGGTCATGCTATGAATATGTTCATGATCTTGTTTAGTTACATGATTGTTTTGTAGGGGTGGTGAAGATAGAAATCAAAATCAAATGTGATAACAAGCATGTTGCCTTGTGCTATGATTCAATTCCATGGTTATGAGCATGTTGTAGAATGATTTTAACCTAAAAATACAAAGGAGGTGCCGCCGAATTCTCCGAAAAATTTCTAGAGTTAATAAAGTATTTGGTCTGTAAGTTGTGTGTCTTTATGCTTAGTTATTTATACCTTCACTAGAATGCTAATTATCAAGGATTGAAGGAGGTAATTAATTATAAGTAAGGGGTAGTTAGATTATGGAGAAATGTGAGCCTGTGTAATTCTTCGTATTTTTATAGTATCCTTAGACACAACTAAAGCTATGAAATGAAATCAGCGCGAAGTTTAGAAGCATGTTTTAGGCCTTAAGTAAGGATCATGCCTAAGTTTAACGAGTCTACGGTACTCCATTGAGTTTTAATTTGAATACATAAGAATCACGGTTTTACGTATTCATGAATTTCCTTCTTTTTCAAATATTAGGGAAAGTTAAAGGAAAGAGGCAAGGAGGGTACCTTGCTAAGGTTCTGTACCAAACTTGTCTAAAACATAATCCCTCACAATAACAGCGACAATTGCATAGGTGATGGAGAGGCCGTGGGAGGAGGATTTTGAGGAGGAGGTGAGGACATCGCGCAGTGAATTCGCATATATTGCAGGACAATACATTGGGCCCGAACCAAACAAGGGGCGAAGCGACCACGGCATACTTTCGACCATTCACGGGTCATGCATTAGTTAGAGAAATTTGGAGTCAAACCCGGTGCGGTCGCGCATAACGTATTCGAATGGAGCCGCATCGTGTTTAGGGATTCGCGAACATACTTGCCTCACGCAACCCGCTACATACGCAATAGTCGATCTGTGGACCGTTGAGGAACAACTTCGCAATTTTCATGACAGCGGTTGTGCGACACGCTAGCACAAACAGACTTTGTCTGCGAGCAATTCCAACACAAATGAGAGACCGTGAGCCGTTATTTCCACACTCCGGTACTTAGGGCGCGTCAGCGGTTTTGGCTGCGAAATGATACAACTACCGAATGGAGATGAACCACCTCACCCATTTGTTCAAGCAACACCCGGTTTAAGGTAGCAAAGTGTACTTTTGTAATTAAATATGTTTGAGGCGACACTTCATATTATTTTAATTGCTCGCAGGACGCTCTTGGGGCGATAGATGGAACCACGCTTGCGATGATTGTTCGTGAGAACTACAACCAAGATTTCGTAATGTGCACGCGAATAATCGGTCGAGAATGTAATGGTACATTTGTGAACTTCGACATGCATTTCCAGGTTCGTTGTGTATGCGGTACGGGAGGGTTTTTTGCAGATATCACGAGTAATGCAACACCGCTTGATTGATGGAAGTTTCACAATCCTGCAAGGTGATCTCATGGATGACCCAATCTTGCATAATACACCAATAATAGTTGACTATGCTAAATTAAAACTTGTATGTACTTTGCGGAAGTATTATCTTGTCGATGCGGTGTTATGCCAATACCAGGCCTTCTCGCACCATACTGAGGAGAGAGATACCACACAGGTCGGCTTCTGCGTGACTCAAGACGATATTACAATAGGAGAGATAAATTTAACCATAATCATGCGCGGTTGAGGAATATTGTCGAGAGGGCTTTTGGCATACTTAAGCGCCGTTTCAAGATCTTGCGTGTTGCAGCACCTTTCTCAGTGGAAACACAGCGCGACATTGTGTACGCATGCGCTGACATCCACAACTATATATGCATGTACGCCTATGCCGATCCCAACATGGCAGCAGTGGTGGAGGAGGACCAAGCAAGCGATGAAGAAGTAGATCCGAACGTGGAATGGGCACATGGCAACCGTAGTGGCGGACGTGGCGAGATGAATGAGCTCCGGGATAGTATATCCCATGCCTTGTAGCGAATGGACGAGTAAGCAACACATGAATAGCTTACTGGTGGACATCAGCATTGAGTTTGGTCTAAATGTTTTATTATACATTGTGCAATTGATAATTTTAAAGTTATTTTCTATGCCAATATATTTTGCTATATATACATGAATAAATAATATAACTCAATATTAACGAAAACTATACAAAATATCAATGATAATTTAAAAACTTAGCGAAACAATTCAACGCGCCGTCGTTCCATGCACGTGCATTTTACTAGTAAATATTTCGAAACATATTATAAATATATTTATTCTAAAATATTGGTTTATAAAACCAATATTTATAAATATGCTTAGATATGGTTTTTAAAATATGTAATAATAACATATCTATAAATGGGGTTTGAAAATATTTATTCTATATTTTTTTTTATAACATATTTATAATTATGTTATAAATATATTGGGGTACTTTGAATATTTTTCATTAGAAAAATATTTATAATGCAGATACGAATATATTTATTCGAAGATATTTATTTTTATATATTTTTAAATAGGTTTATTCTAAAATACATATTTTTAAATATGTTTTAAATATATTTTATTCTAAAATGGTTGTGTATAACATATTTATAAATACGTTTTAAATATGTCTATTCTAATAAATTTATTTATAAATATGTTATAAAAATATTTATTCTTAAACAATAGTTTATAAATATTTTTTAATACGTTTTTAAATATTTATTTATAACATATTTATAAATATTTTAAATATGTAGCTTCAAAAATATTTACATGTAAATATAAATATGTTTATTTTAAAATATTTATTTCTAAATATTTATAGATATTTATTTTAAAATAAATATGTCAAATAAATAGGTTTTGTGTGATGCCTTTCTCATTGGGGGTACTTTGGTAACTACACACAATCAATGAGGATGATGAATAAATTCATAGTATTTACATTTATGTTTAAGCAATTGGGTTTATTGTTTTCCCTCCAAAAATTCAAAATATTTTGAAATTTATTCCCTTTGGAGGGATAACCCCCAAAGATAACTCCCAACCAAACGTTGAATATAGACTCCAAACTCTACACCTACACCCAAGATATAGAGCAAGGCAAAATGCTTGGGCTACAATCCAAAGTCTCATAGAATTTACCCACCATATCCTTGTTGACCTGAAAAATATAGATTTATCAAAACAACATTCTGACTAATAAATTTACAAGAAGATCCTCAATTTATACCAAAAGATCAAACTCCTACTTTAGTTTAGGCAAAAAGCCATTTTTGGTCCCTAACCTATGGTATATTGTTCATTTTGGTCTCTGTACTATAAAAATGTTCAATACGATTACAATCTATGGGGTTTTGACACTTACGGTCCACGATCTTTGGCGTGGCCAGTAGGTTGATATACGAATTAAATACACCCATTTTTTTATTATGACGTGGCAATCTAGGTGGCTGGTTTTGTTGACGTGTCATGATGACGTGGCATAAAAATATTTTTTTTAATATATCAATCCTCTATGGCCAACGTGGACTGTTGATGTGGCATGCCACGTGGCATGCTGACGTGGCATGCCACGTGGCACTAAAAAATTTAAAAAAATGGAAAAAAATGGGGGAAAAAATGGAACTTTTTCCCTGTGGATTATATACCATAATCACCTCTGGAACTTGAAAAATTGATTAAAAGTAATAAAAATACCTTAAAAAATCATTAAAAAATAACAAAAATGGGAAAAAACATGAACTTTTTCCCCATTGCTTAAAACAATAAAAAATCCTTAAAAATCTGAAAAAAATAAAAGTGTAAGCAAACACAGGAAAATTCATTAAAAATTTGAATCTGCAGATACATTTCTATTGTATATAACTAACAACTGTTTTGCTTCAAAACCATTACAAAGAAACATAAACATCCAACAATATATTCTCAAAGGAACAACAATAATCCAAAAGAAAACACAAAATATATGTACTCAACCTGTTCACAATCCCAATTATACTTCATTTATAGACAACCAAAACACCATCCTGAATTATAATTTAAGGTAAAAGGCATCATGAATGTCCACCATCCCCTACATGGCTTTCTTGTGTTGGTAAAATAGATTTGGTGGCAACCATTTTCTTGCTTCTTAAATCCCTTCTTCCGTCACCATGACCCTACAAAAATACACAATACCAGTTAGGATGCTACCGAAAAAATTAAATTTTCAAAATCCAATGACAGTGTAAGCAAGAATAAATATACCTGGCTCTGTACTGTTGGTAGAACAGAGGGTGAAGTACCTTTCTTTCTTCTTAACTGCTTCCTACCATCACCATCACCCTACAAAAAGATATAGTATCAGTTAGGTTGCTGCCCAAGAAAAAAAAAATTAAATACAAAGTCAATCAAGTTAGAATATACATGGCTCTGTTGTGTGGGTAGAGCAGGGCCTGAAATACTATCTATTTTTCTTTTCTCTCCTCCTTCACCATCACCCTACAAAAATATACAATCTCAGTTAATATCTGCCGAAAAAAATTAAATACAAAGTCAACTTAGAATATACATGGCTCTGCTGTGTGGGCAGAACAGAGCCAGAACTGCTGTCATTCTTCTTTTTCTTTCCTCCATCACCATCATCCTACAAAAAATATACAATCTCAGTTAAGATTTGCCCCTAAAAGAAAAAAAAATAATAAATACAAAGTCAAGTTCAAGATACAATGTAGTCAAGGAGCAAGAATAAATTATAGTAATGTGGACCTCATGTGTGGGTAGAACATTTGCTGAAGTAATGTTTTTCTGCTTCTTGACTTCTTCCCTCTATCACCATGACCCTACAAAAACATACAACATAAGTTAGTTAACTATCGAAAAAATTCTCAATCTAGTTGAAGTATCTTAATGTAAGTTAAAACACTTGCCTCCAATGTGCTCACCCCACTTGCTTCTAATAACTTGAGTTTATCAGATCTATTTTGTGCCCTCAGGGGGCTATTGATTAACTCTTCTTGAGTGGTCTTTACCTTTAACTGGTGAAGCCTTCTGTCCTTTTGGAGAATTATGGCCTGTGTTCTTACTTCTTTTACTTTCAACAGAGGATGCAACCTACAAAAGGATAAACTATTAGAGTTAGGAATAATTATGAAGAAAATACAGAAATATATTAACTCAAGCAGGCTTACAACTTTGTTTTTTGGGTTGGTTGGACAGGTCCTTGCATTGTGTCCACTTAGTGAACATTTCCTGCACCTCATCTTCATTCCCTTTCTACTCATTTTCGAGCCACTCTCTGCCTCCCAGGCTTCCCTTTTTCTAACCTTCTTTGGTCTTCCTGGCATAGCCCTAACGGGAGGGGGTTCGATTGGGTCGTAACCAGTCTTGGTCCATAATTTTCTACCATTAACAGGCTGTAGTGCAGTCGCATATGTTCTCTCAAACATCTCCCTTTTGTACCATACAGAGACATAGTTTTCAACTTGATCCTTTCTAAACATAATTGCACACACACCATGTGCACAAGGGATGCCTGTCAAGTCCCATTTTCTGCATGTGCATGTGTGTTGTGACATGTTCACCACATACCTCTCGCCATCTTGGTACACTTCATATCCTTCGTCCCCGTTCCATTCCAAGTAAGTGTTGACGCTTGCCTCTCTACTTTCCTCAATCTTTGCCCAAATCCTAGGCCCCAAGTCACCCTTGAATTTTTCAACATACTCCCTCCTTGCTACAATTCGGCGCATCAACATCACTCTTATTTCCTCAAGCATGGAAATGATTGCTTTATGTCTTGCTTCTACTATGAAAGAGTTGAATGTCTCCGACATATTGTTCTCTACAACATCAGACTTGCAATATGTGTGAAAAAATGCCTTTGACGAGGATGTCACCGGGATTTTCAGCAGGTCTTCTTTGGCTTGCTCACTTATCCTTCCAATTTCATCTAACATATGTTCAAACTCTGGGAGTGTACTTGCCTTAACAGTCTTCCAGAACAGCCTTTGTAGCTCTATGCTTTTATGACTTTTCCTCCAATTTGCATAGATATGCCGAGCACATCTTCTATGCTCGGCCAAAGGCATAAGTTCTTCCACGGCTTGTGTCAGACCCTATCATTGTAAAGAAATATAAGTTACTTATAGGGGAATTATTCTATACACAATTGAAAGGTTAGCAAAGTTAATACCTTGTGTTGGTCGGTTATTAAAGTGTATGGTCGCCCGTCTCCATTTTCAATTCCCAAGTCGGCCATGAGGTGTTGCAGGAACCATTTCCATCTGTCCTTGTTCTCCACTGGCACTACAGCCCAAGCTATTGGGTACATCTGATTGTTTGCATCACGGCTCACAGCGGACAGTAGCTCCCCCTTACAATGACCCTTTAAGAAACAACCATCTAGACCAATAATAGGACGACAACCAGCTAGGAAACCCTTCTTCAAACCATCAAAACATATGTAGAAACTTCTAAAAACTGGGTTTTGATCGGCAACAGGTCTGTCCACTTCAAGAATTATGGAGCTGCCTGGATTACTACTCCTAAGCTCCGCAGCATAATCCCAAAGGATGCTGTACTCCTCCCAAAGGATGCTGTACTCCTCCCTATAATCCTCTGTTAATGCATCTAATACCCGAATCTTCGCACGCCTACATTGGCTCATTGTGACATCTACTTTCAACTCTTTCTTGGCAACCATTTTTATGTCCAACAGCTTCATCAATGAGGCAGTTTCTTGCCTCGTCTGCAGTAAGTGCTTCGACAAAACTCGCGAATTAACTCTTTTGTTTGTGAATGTCCAATTACATGTGTGCTGACCCTCATATGTCTTAATCCTATAGTTGCATATATCTTTATCAAACCCTGCATATAACACCCATGGACACTGAGGGTCCTTGCACTTGGCCCTAAATCTCAACTTGTCATTCTTCACTACCTCAATTTGCCTTCTCACATGGACAGCATGCTTGACTATTGCATCCTTCAACATTGCCTTATTCTCGACAATCATTCCAAGCTGAAAATGTGGCGCCGGGCTTCTCACATCAAAGACAGGTGTCTTTGACTTAACTTTTCTCCCATGTTCGGGCCTCACCGCCTTCTTCGCACGTCTTGGCCAAAAACTGCCAAAACTGTTGCTGCTCCTTGTATCTTCGTCGCCATCCACTGCTCCAATTGCAACCTTATCAAGCTTCAGTTTCCTTTGTATGAATCTTTCAGCCCCTTTCACATGTTTCTTATTTTGTTTAGCTTCAAGGAACCATTCATCATCAAATGCAGAACATTCATCGCTTGAGAATTCTTCAGAAATACTGTCACTGTCTGGCTCCTCTATGTCCCTATCACTCTCATAATCAACATCCTTCAAGCTAGAATACGAGCTGTCAAATTCAGGATGTGGTCCTGCCTCATTAGACCAGCCTATGGCCTCTGGTGCACTAGGCATTTGAACATCTTCAACATTTCCCATTTCAACATCCTCCTGTTCACCCATTCGACCACCCACCGTAACATCCTCACCCCATCCGATCAACCCCAAATTTCAACTTCTTGATTCTTCTTTGCATCTTCTTGGCCCACACTTGCATCTTCCTTACCTAAATCTGCAAGATCCACTACATCATTGTGGCCCACACTTGCAAGCCCAACAGTGTCTTCCTCTCCCACACTTGCCAACCCTGCAGCATCTTCCTGAGGTACACTATGTTCCACATACACCTCAATAGGACCACTTTGTCTCATAATTTCAAGCATTCTGCTATGTGAGTCCTCATCATAAACCAAAGTCAATGAATCTTCAAGACTATTGTTGCTTGTATGGGACCTGTAGTGTATCTTGGAAACTCCTCTTGCACCCAACTCTTGGATAAATTCAATAAGTTCATCAAAATTGAAATCCTTTGTGTCGACTTTCAGAATGTGTGTACTGCCTCCTAAATATTGCAAACCATTTTCTCTACAAAAATAACCACCGAGGAAAATTTTCATTTTCCCCATTTTGCGACTCCCTTTTGTTGTTCTCCAGCCTTAAAGCAAGAGAAATAAAGCATAAGAAGTAACTCTGCAGTTACACAGACCAAGTTAATTATTTTCTTTATCTACTTGATTCTGAAAATTTTATGATATTTGCCCTTCAAATTAACGTAATTGGGCAAGGTCTTGGTTTTCTTGGTTACGGTTTATATGCCTCTTTGTAAAATCAAAGGAAAATAATTATAAGGCTGATTCAAGCTTTATTCAAAGCAGTTTCATGCATTAGAAACTGGATTCTGTCCCTGTCCTGGTATATCTAATTTATCTGCATTGAAATGATGACAGCAGATAGGAAAAAGTACCAGTATAATTTTGACTGGGATTAATTCTAATTTAGATCCCATAATCTGATTTGTATTAGATTGATATTAATTTATGCCCTCACTTTTGAAGGGCCAATGTTTGTTGATGCTATTGCAATGTAGCAGAATGGTTCCATTTCTAACCAATATTTGTTGGAGTTCTTGTGTGGCTTATTTATTCTGCCATAATTATAATTTAAATCCTATCTTATTGTGTATGCTAAAAAAAAAATTTTCTTTGATACTATCTTGCTGGCATTTGAACTTTGTTGTGTTATGAGATGCCATTATTTATTCAGAATAATTTCTTGAGGTTGTTCCTCTCTATTTTACAATCTTAAATTGATTTATCAATATTAGATAAGTTTTGTAGATAAGTGGTGTATCTTCTATTACTTCGAATAAAAGAATGTGGAATACTTGTTTTATTCAAATATAATCACATAAATACAATGTAAACCCTTCGAAATTTTTTTCATGTAAACCCTAGAAAGTCTCAACAAACACAAAATTAAAAGATAATTGAGTAAACAAAAATAAAGCATATTGTAAGGATAATTTTGGATTGTGACATAGATTACTTGTTCACTCAACCATCACATAAAGCCATTATAAACACTAAAAAGTCTCAGCAATCGACAATTAAATGGATGAAACAAAAATAAAGACATTGGAGTGGCTTATAATACATTCTAGTAGGTATCGAAAATGCAGTAGAATACCTGTAACACTTGAGAACACACAGACAATTAAAAGATTATGGTGTAAAGAGGATAAGAATCTTATAAAAAACCAAGATTTGGATCATTAATGTTACCTCTAAAACCCTAAACCTGACCAGAGAAAAATTCTCAACAATACAACAACATCTAGACTTAAAATGGGTAGAATTCAACCCAAATTTTGGTTTTTTCCTCGAATTAAAACAGTTGGTATAGGTGATTCAAACTCGAAACTGTTGGCATAGGTGATTCAAAACCCGAAAGGCTACGAGCCAAAAAGACAAAAATTCTACTTCCACATTTAAATTGGAGTTTTATAATTCAAAATAACGTTGAGAAAGCTGAATGGATCGAAGGGAAAACAATGATTCATAAGATTTCGAGCAAATTACAAGAGTTTCGGACTTACCTAGTAAATTGACCTCTTCCACGCATCTCAAACAAGAACTAATGATCGAAGCTTGCAATGTTACCGAGACGTCCAAGTGTGGAGGCGCGGGAACCCCTCTCACAGGATCAAGGCTGGCCCGTAGAGGACCACCAAGGAGAAGACGATGAAATTGGAAAGGGGACCACTGTTGGAGAAAACCTAAGCTCTCGGTTAAAACTTGGAAAGGGGCCGTTGGAGCCATCAAGTGTAACGTTATAATGACACATCAGCATTAAATTACTTCTTTTCTAACTTTACCTCATTATTAATAATAATGGAACCATACGGCAAGATTCTCGCTATATTTTATTTAAAAAAATAATGTCATTTTAGCACCTTACAAAATCATTAATTTTGAGATGAGATAAAAATAACCATTTTTATTTTAAATTTTTATTATATTTTTAGCAATTTTTCAAGTTCCAGAGGTGATTATGGTACATAATCCATAGGGAAAAAGTTCCATCTTTTTCCCATTTTTTTTAATTTTTTTTTATTTTTTTTAGTGCCACCACGTCAGCAGCCCACTTCGGCTATTTAATATATATAAAAAATATTTTTCAATAATTTTTTTATATTTTTTATTTTTCTCAGTTGCCACGCCAAGTAGGGCCACGTGGCATGCCATGTCACTACCATGTTAATGCTAACATGCCGACATGGCATGCCGATCAGCCGCTAGTAAGGTTGTTATTTTTTAATGATTTTTAAGGTATTTTTATTATTTTTAATCAATTTTTCAAGTTCCAGAGGTGATTATGGTATATAATCCACAAGGAAAAAGTTCCATTTTTTCCCCCATTTTTTTTCCATTTTTTTAATTTTTTTAGTGCCACGTGGCATGCCACGTCAGCATGCCACGTGGCATGCTGACGTGGCATGCCACGTCAACAGTCCACGTTGGCCATAGAGGATTGATATATTAAAAAATATTTTTATGCCACGTCATCATGACACGTCAACAAAACCAGCCACCTAGATTGCTTGCGTTATAATAAAAAATGGGTGTATTTAATTCAGATATCAACCCAATACGCGTCGGCAAAGATCGGGGCCGTAGTTAAGTGTCAAAACCCCCATAGCTGCGGGATCGTATTGACAACATTTTATAAGTACAAGACTAAAAGAAATGAACAATATACCTAGGTTAGGGACCAAAAATGGCTTTTTGCCTTTAGTTTATTGGTAGAGGATGACGGGGAAGCCTTTAGGGGCACGGGCACCTTGATGACGTCCTAATAGAAAATGGCCTTTTTAGGCTGCCCAAATTTGGTTGGTAGTACATTTAATATGATGATATATAATCCTAAATATCTTCATTGCGTTGACGACAGACTGCATATTGTAATGTGTTCAAACTGAAGATGATATCTATCTTTTCACATTAATTTGACAGCACAATGTGAGGCCACAAGCAAAAGAAAGCTATTTGGTTTGGCCACGAGAGAAATCAACCATGGAGAACACACCACGAGACAAGTGTGTTCCATTTCACCCAATATGCTGATGAGTAACCATCAGTACTCATTAATTAGACCTTAAAGTTTAAACTAATCACATGTAACTCAATTAATATCCACAACTCTTAGGTGCCAATATCTCTGCTTGTAAACGTTTGACATTCTTCGGAATATTGCGTCCCATTTCAATGGCTGGTAAACAAACACTATGCATTGAATTTAATGGACATGGATGGCCCTAACTGAAAGAAGAGTTGATCAATATCGTTGTCCATATATAAAGACCAACAACTTGGTGCAAGTAAACCTACCCGTCATGATCAAATGAACACTAAAATACACCACCGATTGTATATTTGTATATTGTTGTTTATCAACAACAGCCAAGACCCCTTTTAATGTTTCAACTTTTGCAATGATTTGGAAGAGGAAGCGAAGATAATGATATTTAGTAAACTTCAATAGTTAGTAACCCACTATGAATTTTTATCTTCTGGTCTGAAAAAAGGACTCTTTAAGTCTTGATCATCCAATCTGAAATTTTAAGGATATTATTAGGAAGGTTATCCATCTTGAAGATTAATTAATTAATTGTATTAGTGTTTGATTAAATGATTCAATTTTTATGTTTAAGAAGCTTGTGAGGAATTTGAGTAATATGCAAGGGAGAAACATATACAACTAGTTTATTTATCGATTTAATTGGGGTTTTTGTTTTATGCATTATCCCCCTAAGTTCTTTTGTATTCGCCAGAAACTCCATGTTTTTTTATTATTAATTTTTTTGTTTTCTAATAAATGTGGAAGATTCACTTTTTATTTTGATATAAGCATGTTTCAGGGATATTTGAGCTCTTGACCTCTCCTTACGAAGAAAAAAATGATAATAAACTTTCTTTATTATTAAAATTAGCTCCTTGAAAACTTTGCTTTATTTATATGGAGCTTTCACCCTAATGCTTAAACATGGTTACTTCTAACTAAGAGCCTAGAATACCTATTTTGCTGACAAAAATTTAGACTAAGGGAGAGAAAGCTGAGAGAAAAATCCTTGTATTTGAATAACCTTCAAAGAGAAAAGAAAGGATGGGTTTGAAATGCTTGATTAGGTTTATTATTATTATTATTATTATTATTATTATTATTTATAAATGTGGATAAGCCACTAGAAACATATCATTGGTATGATTTGAAACCTCAACGTCTCCTTGTAAGAGTAAATGAGCTAGTCACCTTTTCTTATGAAAATTGGTAAATTCTTGAGTAGATTTCTTTTGAAAATTGGTAACATATAAACGATGGGATTCCACTGAGATTGAGTGCTAGGCATCTCTCTCTCTCTCTGTCTCTCTCTCTGAATCCTCTCTGAGTTTTCTTTCTCTTTCTCATTTTCTTTCTCTTTCTCTCCTTTCCCTCTCGAGTCCTTGACTTGAGCACCAGAGGCTCCCCCCGAGCATTAGGACTCAGATCTTCTTTCTCCATAGTTCTTTATCTTTGCAAGGTTGGATCCCCAGAGGCTAATCTCAGAATTTGGTATTGATCCTGTGGAGCTGAAGGAATGAAGTAGAGAGTCATCGATCGCGAATCTTATCTCTCCCTCAAAATCATCTGAAGCACTCCAACTATATAGGTGGCAAAAAGAAACCATTAGGGCAAAGAGTAACAAGAAAGAAGAATTGCTTGGAGACATTTAGAACTGGGATGTAATAGAAGAAAACATTGCACTCCTACTAGAAGAATAAAGGGAAAAACTTGGGAAGTAACTCCAATACAAACAACTGATCCTAGAAAAGAATCCCACTGGAGACAAAGATCAAGAACAAGCTAGCTATAACTAGGGGACAAGAACAATAAGTACTTCCACGCAAGCCAGAAAATGAGAAAAAACTAGATTAAGGAACTCCAAGATATTAACAACCGAGGAGGAGATCAGCCTGACAATCTCAACCCACTTCCAAAGTCACTTCGGAACAAGAACAGCGACAAGATTTTAAGATATCCTGGCAAAGACTCATCAACCACAAAGCTGCATCGGATCTATCAAGATTAGATAGCAGCTTCGAGGAAGATGAGGTCAGAAGAGCAGTCTTCAAATTAGGGACGGACAAGGCACTAGGCCTGGATGGCCTCTCAATAGCTATCTACCAACAAGGATGGGAAATAGTAAAGGGGGATATCATAACGCTCTTTGAAGACTTATACCAAGGGAATGCAAACCTTGAAAGGACAAACAAGGCACATATATGACTCATTGCAAAAAACAATGCACCCTCCAAGATCGAGGACTACAAACTAATCAATCTACAACTACATAAAAATAGTATCAACGGTTCTAGCCAATAGACTAAGGAGGGTGATTGACGACCTAATTTACAACTCACAAACAACCTTCACTAAAGAAAGACTTATCCACAACAACATTATCGCTTTGGAGGAGCTAATACATATATATTGTCACTCCCCGACCTGGATCCTGGGCCTCGAGCACATGAGTAGATCGGAAATCAGCCGAACCTAAGTGGAGACGAGGCCCACTCGGATACAAGACCTAGTTAATCATGAACATACAACAGATAAATAGCAGAAAATCCAAATAAACATAATAAAATAGATTAGAGTCTACAATGGAAAATAGAGGTGATGATCATTCATCTTAAAGGGTGAAATTCTCACATCCCCAAATTGTATGAAAATTGACTTGTTATCTTATTTTTCGATGTTCTTTCCATCCATAAGGTTGGATTTGGAAAAAATACTCTCCAAATACCTCAAAATGAGGCGATTGTAAATGAATAGTCATAAGGTCGGCTGGACTGTATCATGACTGTATATATATATATATAGGGCAGTGATACAGTCCGACCGGCCCGCTTTATCACTGCCCTATTGGGCTGGGCCTCTATAGCCTTGAGGCTCGGCCGAACTGTATCAGATATATATATATATATATATATATATATAGGGGTGATACAATCAGGCCGGCCGCATGTGCGGTTTCTTGATTGTATCACCTATATATGATATAATATATATATTTATATGTATATAATATTTTATATTAACTATATATATCCATATGTATTTATGTATATATTTTTTATAATTATTATATTATAGAGATAATTGGAGAGGCACGTGGAATAGACCTAGCTCGACACGTGGAAGAATCTGAACCCTTGGTGCTATCCTGCCAGTTCGCCTTGGCAGCAGACCTCCTCGGGAATCAAAGACTACCTCCTCGGGATCTTGAAGTGATTCCTCCACAAGAGCCCCAAGCTCCTGATCTTGAGCCCATCTTCTTGCTACCGAAGTGGTCACCGAAGAGCCTTGAATCATTCTAGAAGAACTGATGAGTTGGCATCCGAAAGTGGGCATAGGTGACCAAATTTTGAAACCTAAATAGCAGATACCTCTCACCGGTCAAGGGACTTTTCTTTGGACACTCCATGTTACTCTCTCTTTCTCTCAACCCCTTTCCCCTCTCATGACTCCTAAAAGCATCAATAGTGGATTTCTTTCTTCCAAATGGGAAACCCGTGGCTTTTCTTCCTCGATATCTGGGGTTTCCACGTAAAATCTTTGTGTATTTCCTTTGGTTTGCTTTTTCTTGATTTTTCTTGAGTTATCCCAAAAAAAATCTTTTACAAATTCAAATGTTAGCCAAATTTGGGGATTTTTCTTAAATTTGAGTTAACATTTTGGCGCTGTCTGTGCGGACCCAATCAAGAAGTCATGGCAACTACAAGAAGACCAAGATAGAGCAGGAACTAGGAACAGATGAAGACCACACCCCCTCCTCATGTCGCCGTTGAGGCGATGCCCCCCTACCGAGGTGATCCCCCAGCTCTAGTCAAAGCGCCTCCAGTTGTAACGAATGTCCCTCCAGTTTATGCCCGCACTGTGGAGGTTCCCAAGGAGGGCCTCAGAACCATGGAGTAGCAGATCACTGATCTCACGCATACCTTGATACTTATAGAGCGTCATGTCTCCCAGGCAACAGCGCTACACATCCCACCACCCTATCTGGGAAGCCGCGAGCCCTCAACAGTTCATTCTCCCAGCCCTCGGGTTCCGACACCGCGACGAGGTACGAGTCGTCACTCTTCATCCCGAAGTTCTGCTTCGTCACGTTGGTACAGAAGGCACGGCTCTAGATCTGGAACAAGAATCAAAAGGAGGAAAGTCAACCCGTGAGGAGGATCCGAGTCCCTAGAGCTACTGGAGGGACCGACGCTTCTAAGATCACTCTCGAGGCGTATACCCCTGCTGGCATCCCTCATCACTGCACCACTCTCCCCGCTGTTATCCGCCAAGAGGTTGCTCACCCAGACACCATCACTCTTCATAACAACGCCACAATGGCAGGATTAGCGATCACAAGAGAGTTTTGTTCCATATCCCTCGCATGCTTTTACTATTCATCAGGGCGATTTGGGAAGCTCCATTTCCAGAGAACTTTAAGGCCCCCAGTATCAAGTGCTACAATGGGACTGTAGGTCCCTATAAGCACTTGGAACGCTTCTGTGCGGAAATAATGACAAACGGTCTCAATGAAGTTGTCCTATGCCGCGCGTTCCCAAAGACCCTTACGGGAGTTGCCTACGATTGCTTCAGAAGCTTGTCACTTGAATCCATAGCCAGCTTCAAAAAATTGACTGATCTCTTCTTCCACCCATTCGCAAATTGCCGAAGGAAGAGAAGGAATCCTGTGATGCTCCTCAGATGCAAACAGGTGGAAGGGGAGAGCCTCAGGGACTACTTGGATCGATTCAATAGGGAGACTTCCGGAATGTCCAACCTTCATCATGGTTGTTGGCGCGGTGATAGATGGGCTTCGGGAGTGCCCCTTCCTTGATATAATTTCAGGAGCGGTCCCTAGAGATTTGCCCTAAATAATAAGCGGCACACAATCTTATATTACCACTAAAGAGTTCAAAGCTGGCCGAAGGGAGGAAGCCCTGCAAAGGATCAGAGAATTCCAAAGGGAGGGGTCCCGACAGGATAAGTATAAAGATCCAAGGCGGGGAGAACAAAGGCCTCGGAAAAGAGCCAGACCGAGGTCGGGATCAACCTCTACGACGGACTGATCATGACCCCCAGGAACCAAGGAGGCCCCGATTTTCGGGGAGGTACAACACCTATACCAGTACCCTCAAGACTTCTAGAGAAAATATCTTGATGTAGATACAACACAAGAAAATCCTGAAGCAGCCAAATCCCATCAAGGAATCCAAAGCCATGAAGCATAGTAAAAAGTTCTGCGCTTACCACCAAGTCAAGGGTCACTCAACTGAAGATTGCGTCTCCACCTCAAGGACGCAATTGAAGACCCCATCAGGGCAAGGAAGCTTGATCAGTTCCTCCCCTAGGAGCGGACACCCAAAGAGGATCCTCCATCACAACAAGCTATACCAGAAAAGGATGTCCTACTACTCTTCATTGCTGGAGGCCCTGGCTATGGAGGGGAAAGCTCCTTGTCCAAGAAAAATTTCGCCCGCATGGTGGGTGCAGTTCATGAAGACCCTCCCTGGAAGAGAGGCCGCCCTTCGGAGTTTATATCTTTTTCGGATGAGGACCTCCAAGGAGTCTCCCAGCCGCATGATAATGCTTTAGTAGTAGCTGTTAAAGTGGGGATCTTCATGATGCATAGGGTGCTCGTTGACACCGAGAATTCGGTCGACATAATCTTTTGGGACTCTTTTGAGCGAAAAAAAATCGGCACAATGAACCTGAAGCCAAGTTTCCATTAATGGGATTCAATGGAACCCCCTTCAACCAAAAGGGGTCATAGCTCTTCCAGTTACCCTCAGAAAACCACCCCGAGCAGTTTCTTTCATGGTTAATTTTCTAGTTGTTCGGTGCTCCTCCAACTCTAACGCTATAATGGGGAGGCCATCTTTGAATATGTTAGGGGTTGTCCCTTCAACATACCACATGATGCTGAAATTTTGGGCTGAGAATGGCTATGGAGAAGTAAAGGGTGATCAAGCAGCCTCTCGGTAGTACTATATGAACCACATGAAGTTCTAAGGGGGAGAATCCAAAGAAGGCCCTCAAACGCTTAACTCTCAAGAACTCCGCCGTAAGATGAGGAACGAGAAGCTCGCCTGCCAACACCAGTAAAAGAACTGAAGGTGTGCCAGTTCGACCAAGAGATCCCCTAGAGAATAGTGTAGCTCGGAAGTGAACTCGGTCTCAGGCAACAAGAGGAGCTCCTCAAACTACTAAAAAGCAACACTGACGTCCTCGCCTGGACTGTCAAAGAGATGCCCGGAGTTCCACGCGACGTCATCGAGCATCATCTTCAGGTGGACCCTACTTTTAAGCAAGTCATCCAGAAAAGGAGGAACTTTCTTCTGGATCATCTAGAAACTGTTGAAGAGGAGGTCAATAAACTGCTAAAAGATAAGTTCATTCGCGAGGTCTAATATCCCGAATGGCTCTCTAATGTTGTGTTGGTTAAAGAATCTTCAGGGAAATGGAGGATGTGTGTAGATTTTACCAACCTTAATAAATCATGCCCTAAAGATTACTATCCCCTACCTCTCATAGACAATCTTGTAGATTCTAATTCGGGATACGAAATGCTTAGCTTCGTAGATGAGTTCTAAGGGTATAACCAGGTCCGAATAGCAAGGGCAGATGAGGAGAAAACCTTTTTCTTTACCTCTCAAGGAACATATTGTTACAAGGTAATGCCCTTCGGACTGAAGAATGCTAGAGCAATATTTCAAAGACTGATGAATAAGGCCTTTAAGAACCAAATTAGAAGGAACGTCGAAGCCTATGTGGACGATATTCTGGTTAAGAGTGCCAATGTCGAACACTATGCTTCCGACCTCTAGGAGACTTTCGAGGCATTGCCGCCCACCTGCAATGAGCCTTAGCCCAAGCAAGTGCGCTTTTGGAGTCTGATCTAGCAATTTCCTTGGTTTCATGATTACACAGAGGGGAATCAAGGCCAATCTGGAGTAGATCCAAGCTATCATGGAGACTAGATCCCCAAGGAGCATTAAAGAGAGATAACGCCTCAATGGGAGACTTACCGCACTCGGGAGGTTTATCTCACAATTCGGAGAGAAGAATCTCCCCTTCTTTCGAGCTCTTCGGGCGGCACCAAAGTTGCAGTGGACGGAGGAATGTGATAGAGCCCTCGCCCAGTTAAAGGATTATCTGTAATCACCCACCCTTCTTGCTAAACCGAAGCTAGGGGAGAGCTTTATATTTATCTTGCTGTTACAGACTTAGTAATTAGTTCAGTTCTCGGAGGATGAGTCGCAGAAACTGGTCTACTATATCAGCAAAGTGCTCTCAGACATCGAATCAAGATACCTCTCGCTCGAGAAACTTGTGTTTGCTCTAGTTGTTTCAGCCTGGAAGCTTCGCACATATTTTTAAAAATCAAGGTACTCATTGATCAACTATTGAAGCAGGTACTTCACCGACCAGAGACTTTAAGACGCCTAACAAAGTTGGTCATTGAGCTCGGGGAATATGATATCAGCTATCCGCCCGGTACAACCATTAAGGTGCAAGTATTAGCGGATTTCATTGCCGAACTGTCACTAATACAGAGGAGCCTATGGTCATGAACCATTCATGGATGCAGAACACTTCCCCTTCTCAGTGGGTCCTGCATACTGATGGTTCAGTAGATACTGAAAACTCTAGAGCAGGAATAGTCCTTCAATCACAATTCGGTTGGAGTACCTCTACGGTTTTGAAGTTTAACTTTAAAGCTACCAATAATAAAGCCGAATATGAGGCAATAATAGCAGTGGTCGCAGCCTTACCCCTGTGCCTTGGAGTTCAGGATCTGCAGGCCAATACCGACTCACAGTTAGTAGTAGGTCACATGTCCAAAGAGTTCGAGGTACGAGAGGAGAATATGGTGAAGTACAAAGCTATGGTACAACAGCTTATGAAAAGCTTCTAGAACATTCACATCAAGAAAGTGCCCAAAACCAAGAACCAAGAAGCGGATCTCTTGTCAAAGCTAGCTATATCTGACGGGGATATCAAGAAGCCCATTAATATCCAATATTTGGTAGCAAAGACATTGAGTGCCGACCCGCCGAGGAGCTACTTGATATTGAGGAAAAGCCCTGCTAGATGGATCCTATCCTGAGTTATCTCCAAGATGGAACCCTCCTGTCGGACCCTAATTTAGCTCGCCGAATCACTGTTCGATCTACCCGCTTCAACATAAGAGATGGGTAACTTTATAAATGGTCCTTTTCCCTACCCTTTTTAAAGTGCTTATAACCTGCTGAGGTGAATTATATCCTCCACGAAGTCCATGAAGGAGTGGAAGGAGATCATTTGGGTGGAAAGGCCCTCAGCCATAAGGTTCTACAGCAAGGATACTATTGGCCAACCTTGTCTAAGGGTACCATCAAGTTCGTCCGAAAGTGCGACGCTTGTCAAAGACACTCAAATATTCAGACCTGACCAGCAGCTCGCCTCACACCCATTGTGAGTACAAGTTCATTCACCCTCTGAGGAGTTGATATCCTTGGCCCATTCTCCATGGTGGCTCGGCAGATGAAGTTCCTAATAGTGGCGATTGACTACTTCACAAAGTAGGTGGAAGTGGAACCACTTTCTTCAATTACAGAGAAGGCTTGCCATTCCTTTCAGTGGAAATCGGTTATCTGTCAGTTCGGAATTCCTAGGGCCTTCATAACTGATAACGGGCGCCAGTTCGCCAACTCCACATTCAAGGCCTTCTGTGATGATTAGGAATTAAACATAGGCTTACTTCGGTCACTCATCCTCAGGCGAATGGGCAAGTAGAAGTGACCAACATAACCCTTCTTCACAGCTTGAAGACCAGGGTTCTCAGTAATGGGTCCACGTGGGTAGAAGAAATTCCTGGGGCTCTATGGGCATATACCGAACAACTACTGTGGCACCCACCTGAGAAACCCCTTTGCCCCTCGGCCTTCATGTCGGCAAGTGATCCCACCGTAGATTGGAGTGCCAACCCCTGACACAAAGGCTCAATCTAATGACTAATGAAGAGCGACTTAGAGCCGAAGTTGGACCTCTTGGAGGCAAAGAGGGACGCGAACCAACTTCTCAAGTACCGCTCACGCTGTAAGGTTAAGCGGTTTTATGATACCAAGGTGAAAGAGGTCACCTTTCAAATTGGTGATTTAATCCCATGGGAGAAGAAATTCCAAGGTAACACGAGCAGAACAGGGAAACTAACTCCAAACTGGGAGGGCCCTACATCATAAAAGACATTGTAAAGCCGGGTACATACCGGCTAACCAAATTAAATAGAAAAACTCAAGCGCCCATATCATTCCGAGGAGCTCAGAAATATTATCAAGAAAATTTGATTCTTCTTCATTAACTTGTCTCAAGAAAAATACTCCTCCTCGTAAAATAACTTTGGCGATCGGCTACAAAGCTACAACTTTCGGCCTCGGAAGCTGCCTCGGGCGCATTGATCACAAGCCCCGCACTTTTTCCTTGAAATACATCCCCACGCCTTGATCATGAGTTTGTAATTCCCTCCTCAAGAAAATGTCATTGAGCTTCGATCGCAAGGCTATAACTCGCCTTCTTGAAAGTGGTCCTATCGCTCGATCGCTGACCCTCAACTTTCCTCCTCGAGAAATGCCTCACAGCTGCTGATCGCGAGGCCACACCCTCCCTCTCCTTGGGAGAGGTCTCTACGCTGCTGATCACGAAGCTTACAATCCCCTCTTCGAAATAACTCTGCGCCTTGACCATGAGCCTCCCCTGCTTCCTCCCTAGAAAGAAGTCTTTGCGCTTCACTATAGCCTCTCTCCAAGCGAAAAGTTCAAGTATCTCGCTTTTAACAACTTATCTACTTTTTTAATATAGTCATGTAGGTTTCTTTTTTTAAAAAAAAAGAGAGGATGTCCCTTGATACTCCAAAAAGGTTCATTCATCAAGACAATATTACAAGCTCAAAAGAAAAAGGATTAAAGGTTTTCCATGAAGACACTATGCATGAGAATTGCACAAGCAACCTCTTAAACAACAAGTTCCATTAAAAAAAAATGTTTAGCAGGTGGAAGCGCTGAGCGGCTCGCTCCTCCATCCTCCATCCCCAGACGTACTTCACCTGGAACATCATTAGGAGTCTCCTTGGCAACTGGATCTTCCAAGGTCGACGGAATAAGTTCAAACACAATTTTAACAACAAAAACGACGGAAAGGGATGTAATGAACTCTATCCGCTTCCCTCACTTCAAAGAGGATTCCTCATCAAGAGATCGTCTGTTTCACCATTAGGATCCTCTCAGGCAAGAGTTTTGAGGGCCTTCTTGTAAGTCAAAGAGTGGAAGTCTACTGAAAGCATCCTCAACACCTCTTCGGGGATAACCTTTAGGACTAGCTCCTTGAAAATCTTGAATGCCTCCTCGCCGCCTTTATGGAAACCGGCTCCGTACCCTTTATCTATGTCTTTGTAGAGGGAGGAAAGGCTCTCCAACTCCCGAATCTGATCATGACATTGGTCCAATGTTCCCCATCGTAGATCATGTCACTAGAGCCTTCTCTTTCTCCTCTTCAAGCACCGCTTCTCAAAGACTAACCGAATAAGAAGGCTATCCTTCTCCTCCAAGTCCCCAAAAGCTTGTCCTTCTCTTTGTCAGAAGGCGCATTTGCTCCCCGCTCTAGCTCCAGATCCGTGGAAAACTTGTCATTATCGGCCTTGGCGATGGAGAGATCTTTTCCGTTTGAAGATATCTATCTTCAAACAATTACTTCGAGATCTTGATCTACTCCACCCCCTCTCTTAGATTCTTGACCTCGCGTCAAGAGCCTTAACCCTCTCCTCCAACCTTATCTTATCCTTTAACAGCTTCTGGCACTGAGATACCGAGGAGTTAAGAGAACCTTGAATTTTCTCTTTCTCCTCCTTCACAAGGGAGAAATCAGCCTGCAACTTTGCTTTCTCAATTTGCAAAGTTGAGACTGTGGTACAAAAATGGCTCCCTCTCTCAAGGAGACTAGCTGCATGGTCCATAAGAGCATTATTCTGCAATAAGGAGCAAAACCAATATTAGCATGGCTCACGTGGGGCCTCGAAAGTTCAAACTAAGGTAATACTTACCGACAACGCAGACAAATGCATATGGGCTGCCAGCTCAGCCTTCCCAAAACAGCAGAGTCTAGCTTCAACCTCTTCAGACCGAAGAAGTTCTAAGGAAACAGCGGCCAGTACGGGATCATGGAAAAGAAGACCGTCAAAAGGGGAGAACCTAATCTCTGAAGGGCTCCCCAAACCCCGGGTCGTGCCCCCTCGTGCTCAAAAAATAGGCCTCTTCATCTTGGCGGCAGAGTGGACCATGTAACCCCGCAATGTCCTCACCCATAATAGTTCGGCATTGAGGTTCGTCAGAAACAGGGGCGGTGTCTTCTCCTTCCTCTTCGCAAGCGTCCAGTGCCTTTTCTACCTCTCGAACTAGTGAATCGCCCAAGCCATGCTCCTAAGAATAGATGACAATAGGGGAAGTGTCACCTCCTATGCGAATCCTTCTTCTCTTCCCAAGAATTGGAACGTCGTCGTTGTCAAAGAACCTTTCTTCTACCACCGCCGGAGCGGTAGTGACCTCCTTAGTTTCCTCAGGGATAATGACTAGAGGGGTGGGTTTCTTCTTGACAACGACCTTTTTTCTCTGCTTCGGTGCATAGCGAGAGGGGCCTCCTTCCCCAACCTTTTCAGTCTATTCTTGACTCAATTCGGATGTGGGTCGAGGAGCCTCATCTTGGTGCCTCCCGCTGGGCAAGCCACGCAGCTCCTACCCCTTGACCGCTTCTTCTTCTTCATCTTGGGGGCTCCTTGATATGAATACCGAAGCTTGGCAACCTTCCTCTTCTTTTTTTCTCCTCTCTCACCGCCCTCACTTTTGCTTCATTTGCTCTCAAGACACCAAACCAAGAAGACGGTCAAGGCCATGGGGTTTATCGATTTCCCCGCCGTAATAAATAGAAAACCAAGTCACATCGCAAAAATCTTCCTAATGTAAGTCAAAAGAGAAAATTGAGAAAAGCCCTACCCAGGGCCGTAAAGAGGCCACACTCTCGCAAGATATCAGGAGTCAGATACTTATCAACTGGAAGATCAGAATATTCTTTAAGCTTCTTGAGATCTTGTTCCTCCTCAGGTAGAAGCTCTTTGTTATCTAACAAAAGGATCTTGGGGATACCCCCAATGAGTGCGAACCCCTAGACCTTCTTTACTTAAGACAAAGAAAAACTTGTTTTTCCATGCTTTTATCGAGGAGGGAACCGAACCGAGGAACCTCCTATTTGGCCGAGCCCCGAAGTAATACCAATCGGTGTTCCTCTCCCTACTTAAACCGAAGAAGAGCTTAAACCAAGAAATAGTAGGCTCGATTTTACAATAGGTACAGATGATCACAAAGCCGCAGAGGCATCTCCAAGAGTTCGGAGCTAGTTGAGAAGGACAAACCTCAAATTCCCTAAAAATGTCTAAGAAAAGCTGGGGAAAAGGGAGTTTAAGACCAGCGATCAGGGTATCGTAATAGATCGCGATCTCCCCATCCTTTGAAGGAGAACTCAAGCACTCAGAAGGAGCTGGGACTCTATACTCTAAGAGGGAAACAACTCCAGTTATTTCATAGTCTCGGGCTACTTGATGAATCAAATCAGAAGGGAAAAGATTGGGATAAGAAGAGGAACAAACTTTCGCCTTCTTAGAAGTATTAGGAATGGACTCAAACCCGAAAACAGGAGAAGCAATGTGAGAAGAAATAGGAGAAAGAGCTAAGGAGGAAGAAGATGCAGTACCTGAAGCCATGAGTGACGTTAGGATGAATACAGGGAAGTCCCTATGTATAAAACACCAGAAATGGAGGAAGATGATGAGCTTAGACCTCTTTGGTGGGGGGGGGGGGGGGGGAATCCACTTTGAAAAAGAAGTCCAATCGGTGCAACAGTAATTAAACAACCCCGAAACTCCCCAACGGTCCCGATCCTCTCCCCAATCCGCACGCAATCCGGACCGAACGCACAGACGAACAAATGACGGCTCGGATCGGGTGCAAAGAAGTTTACCTAAGTGTATGCGCGCCATGTGGAGCATTGATGGGATCGACGCAATCATTCTCCCTAGCAGCGCCTATGAAAAGAGGCGTTGGGGAGGCAAAAGGGCACAAGGCATTTAATGCGCCCCTCCGCCTCACCCAAAGATTGGCCCCCTCACCTGCCACGTGAAGTACAGTTAGACCCTATGGATCTTGTAACGCAAGATTCCTCACAACCGAACCACTACGCGATGTTCGGAGCCTTAGACCGAAGCATGTACACCTCACTGCCACGGAGATCCCCTCCAGGAGTCCTTGGAATAATCATATTACACTCCCCGAGCCACTTCTTATATGCTTAGCTCGCGAAAGTATACTTGGGGGGTAGGGGTGTTTGGGGTGGGATGATAGAGATAAGTTTGGAGAGGCACGTGGAATCGACTCTAATTCGACACGCGGAAGAATCTCGAGCCCTCGATGCAATCCTGGCCAGCCCGCCTTTGGCCAGCACTCCTCGGGATTCAAAGATTACCTCCCGGGATCTTGAAGTGATTCCTCCACAAGCGCCCCAAGCTCCTCGCCCCTAGCCCATATCCTCGCTACCAAGTGGTTACCAAGAGCCTTGAATCATTCTAGAAGAATCATGAGTCGGCATCCGAAAGAGGGCACACGCGGACCAATTCGTAAAACCTATAAATAAAGCGTATACCTCTCACCAAATGTGGACTTTTCTTTGGACGCTCCCTGTTACTCTCTCTTTCTCTCAACCTCTTTCCCCTCTCATGTATTCATCAAAACATCAATACTGGATTTTTTTTTTCTCCCAAATGGGAAACCCATGGTTTTTCCCCCCGATTTGTGGGGTTTCCACATAAAATCTTGGTATTCTTTTCTTTGGTTTGCTTTTTCTTGATTTTTCTTGTGTTATCCTCCCAAAAAAAAAAAAACCTTTACAAATTCAAATGTTAGCCAAATTTGGGGATTTTTCCTAAATTTAAGTTAACATTATATATATATATATATATATATATATATATATATATATATATATATATAGATAGTTATTAAATTAACTTATCATCAGAATACATATATATATCTAAACCTATATATAATTATTATAAAAAATATATACATAAATACATATGGACATATATAGTTAATATAAAATATTATATACATATAAATATATATATTATATCATATATAGGTGATATATATACAAATAAGCAAATCAGACTTCATGTACTTGATTGTATCACCACTATAAATATATATATATATATATATATATATATATATATATATATATATATATATATGGCTTTTGTAGGTGTACCCCTGAATAATTTTTAAATTATGCATTTACCCCTGAATAAAACATAATTGCATACATACCCCTGAATAATAGGTATAATTGCGTATATACCCTTAGGGTTAAAATCAGATGAAAAATTGTCAGTTAGCAAATGGCAGACATACAAAATGACCATTATACCGTTTGTATATATCACTCTGAAAAATTTGTTTGATTGTAGATTTAAAAAAAAAACCTCTTAAAAATCTGAAATTTAAAATAGTTAAAATATATAAAGAGGGGTATTTTGGATATTTTCAAACCCTAAGTTGTAACTATGGTTAAGATTATTTGGTTAACTTCTATCAACAGACCCCAACAGCAGGGGCATATCCACAATTCAACCTATTTTCAGGGGTATACAAGCAATTGTGATTTTTTAAGGGGTAAATATGCGATTATGAAACTTTTGAGGAGTATATAACCAATTTCCTATATATATATATACCAAAATGTTACATTGCGGTTGGCCTATTATAACACCACTGTATACCAAGGGTGTTGTTCTTTTTGTTGGTATCTATTGCTTGTGTACATTGGTGTTATAAATTTATAATGGGCCAGCTGTAATTGCGGCCAGCCGCATTGTAACACCTCTGAATATATATATATATATATATATATATATATATATATATATATAGGTATCCCTCATGGAATCATTTGCTAAATCATTAAAGTATATATATATAGTTCTAGAAAGCTTTCGATATAGTCTACTGGGAAGTTTTGCTGGAAATCCTTCGAGCGGGAGGATTTGGTCTAAAATGGGTATCTTAGATCAAAATACTCCTCAAAATTTCCAAGGCCAACTTCCTCATCAATAGAGCCCCAAGATGATATATATGCGTAAATGAGAGGACTGCACAAAGAGACCCCCTCTCACCGTTGTTGTTAGTATTAGCCATAGATATGCTCTCAACGATGTTCAGGGAGGTCGTCTGAACAAACATATACTAGGGAATAAGGATATCACCCAATAGGGAATAAGAAATCATAACCCTACAATTTGCATATGATATCCTTATTTTCTGATAGGGGGAGTAGAGTAGTTTAGAATCCTTAAACTAATATTCTACCTATTCAAAGGGTTGTCGGTCTTACAAATCAACTTCAACAAAAGCACAATCATACCCATAATGACACGCAACCAGTTCTCTGAGGTGCTCACTCAAACAATCAACTACCCAACCTCAACACTAATTAAATATCTAGGAGTCTCAATCGTAGAAGTTATCAAAAGAGGACAGGCAAGAGCTATTGGATGGTGTACATAAAATTCCTCTAGAAAGGAGCAAACTCCCCTTCCAATGCATACCACCTAGTCATTTTAGAGAGGATCTGCAGGCCAAAGGAACAGAGAAGCTGGCAAATTTTGTACTTCCGATAATTTAATAAGGCCTTACAAGGAAAATATGATGGAGGATCCTCACAGGACATGAGGGGATAGGCTGGAAAATCCTAAAGGGCCTTTATTCCCGAGATGGTACATCAATCACTTTACACCCCTACAAACCAGAGTATCCTACTTTTGGAAAGGAATATGTTAAGAACGCACAGTGTTCCTCTCTAACATCTCCACCTCTCCCAGTCTCGATCAAGAAACAAATGCCTGCAACGATAACTGGATAGAAGGGCAAGCCCCTGAGAACCTATGGCCCTCACTGCACTTTCTAGCACACAGAAAGCTTACTTCAGCTAATGCAATGAAAATGCCCCTCCATAGAGGGGACCCCATCCTAATATCAGGGACACTAACCATACAGGAAGAGGAAGATCTAAGACAACTAGGTTACGACCTCCTTCAAATCTATGAGGAAGGAATGGACATATGAGCCTAGAAACTCACTACCTTATAGGGCTTCACAGTCAAGCCATGCTAAAAATTTAGGGTAGACGAGGGCATCTAAATCAACTTGAACAAAGGGTTCTGGAAATGTCCATGTCCTCTCAAACAAGTTATCGAATGGCTGACAAAGGATAACAAAATCCTTACCTTGGACAACCTATACATGTGATACTAGAATGGCACAAGGACAATATGCTATACATACAAAACAAAACAAGAAACCATCGACCACCTACTCTTCACCTACCTCCTAGCCTCGGCTATTTGGACACATTACAAAGACCTCTTCAGGCTCCTTACATCACCCCTGTAAAGGCTATGCCTTTTATCTCTTAATGAATTTAGTAATTTCCCTAATTATATTGTGTTAATTAATCTCCCTACATTGCGATATGAATCTTGTGAGTTCATTAAATTTTAATGGGCCAAAAGCTAGTAATTGGACCAAGGTTCACTAGGGGCAAGTTATAAATTTAGATACATGTAGGCCCAACAATGATACTCATATATATATATATTGAGAGGTGTTCTGTTTACTAGATATCGACGTAGAGCACAAAGCCACATCAGGAGGGACACAGTATGATCGAGTAGATCCTTAATACAGGTAAGTACTCTTGCCTAGTTCCCACTCATTAACTAAGTGTTTCTTGGACTTGTTATTTCTATGCTTTGGCATATTTCAACGGTGCTTGGGATTCTTGCCTAGTTGATTGCATACACACATATATATCTGCTCTTATGATTCGTTGGACTTCTATTTCCATGATTGTGTATGCATGTTGATATGTTGGCATCTATTTATGTATATTTGTGCTTGCTGAGTATGCCTATCTGTTTACCGGCATGTGGTTGTGGAAACACGTGAGCTTGTGCGTTGGCCGAATAGGTATATGTCAGTTGTTCTTGTGGATCCTTTTGCCCGGTGGAGTGGAGCGAGGCTCTAATAGGTTGTTCAGGGCCGAGGATGCCCTGGCGTCCTGGTAGTCCATGCTAGAGAGAGGATACTCTGGTTGTCCAGCCCATTAGTGGGATGATTCGCTGACCGTGTCGACACGGTTGAGAGGTTGCGCTACAGACTTTTCACCGAGGGTCGATTCCAATTCAGGTTGACAACCGACCGGGATACTTCGAGGGCCTTTCTTAAGTCAGCCACTTTGAGCTTGAGTTTGGTAGTGGTTGATTGGGAGTCCCTACCATTGATAAATTCTTTGGGGTAGGTTTGAGACTCTGGATGTTGGATGGTGTAGGGCTTGATCCCCGCTTTTGTTGACTTTCCTTGTTTGGTTATTATGCTTTTTATTGCTTGATCTCATTGTATTCCCTGCGGGGGTGATATTGAGCTTTCCTTTCGAAAGCTCAACCACTTGTTTACTTCTTTTCGCATCCTAAGGACATGATTCGCCTCGTGGAGCCTGATGCATTGGGTTAGGAGACTATTGCTGAGGTTTGTGAACCTCCTATTTTATTTGTGTGTGAGGATGAGACTCTTAGGACCCTAATAGGGCCTCTGATGTATTTGGCATTTTAGGATGTTGGACCCATTTCATTTCTTTCTGCTATGTAAACTCTGGTATTTTGGATATTTTAATTATGTTATTTGATTTTGCTTATTGATTCACCTAGGCCTTGTATCCGAGTGGAGCTCGTCTCTACTTAGGTACGACGGATTTATCACGTGCTCGAGGCCTGGGGTTTGGGTCGGTGCGTGATAACCCCAAACCACCCAATATATTTGGGGGGCCATATGCCTCTCAATAGAGGTGGACAAAACTTTGTAAAGAGGATGAGACATGACCACTTTTGCAATCGCATGGAACATTGGATCAAGAGAAATAAACGATGTTTTCATGGCAAACGCCGCTGCTTTCTTGAAACTAATCCACCTACATCGATTTCTTAATTTTATTTTGGTTTGATAAAGTGACAACTCGAAGCATCCATGACTAGAGGCAGCAAAGGACCTGATCAAGAGAAGCATTGACATTAACATAATGGATCATCCTCAGGGGAGCAGTGGTGTGGGCCACAAAGCCTCCAAGAGCAATCCTCCGATGTAAGATTAGGCAGACAGTTGAGGCCTAGGGCAGAGTTGGTTATTATATGGAGGACCTAGCTTGTTAACGTTTGTAATATGCACATCCATGTGACAACTAACTATGTAACAACTCTACCCATGCAACAACTTGGTTTGTCCGCACCTTTTTTGGGAAAAAAACCATATTTCATTATATACCCCTATAAAATATGTAATTTCTTTTTAATTTGCGAAAAGATGGCTATTATATGGAGAGTTGGAAAAAGGATATTTATCTCATAAAAATTGATTTAAAGGTTAGGCATGGAAGGATGCGTGGAAAGGCCTTCTCGTAGTCAACTATGGACTCTAGCACGCGTAGCGCCGCAATCTGACTATTGATTTCAAAGTTATAGGAGACTCATTCTCCCACTAAGCTTTAATCCCCACAAGTTGACCATATTTCTTCAATATGTTATGGTGATAAATGATCCACTATTGTTATAAAAACGTTATTAAGTCCGCATACTTCATTTGACTGAATTCTGGCGATTATTTCTTGGGTTTTAATCACTTTCAAGAGCAGATATTTTATGTTTATATTTATAAAGTGACGCTCAAAAGTAGAAATATAACCTATACGAATTAGAACACAATTTCATTTATCTGTTCGTTTTATATAAAGTACAGTATAAGGTGATAAACATGACCATACTGGCCAAACAAAATCTGATTTAATTGTGGTAATGTTTATGTTTTGATATTTATTTTTTACAAGTTAATTATTATTGTCGTCCTTGAAGTTTTGAATACTAGTTGTAAGCTTTAGTTGAAACTTATAATTTTTTTTTTTTCAGAAAAATGGA
Organism: Dioscorea zingiberensis; assembly: GCA_026586065.1. Classification (NCBI taxonomy): domain Eukaryota; kingdom Viridiplantae; phylum Streptophyta; class Magnoliopsida; order Dioscoreales; family Dioscoreaceae; genus Dioscorea; species Dioscorea zingiberensis. The sequence goes on along the minus strand of CM048818.1, from coordinate 47,262,763 downwards.
GTTTAATTAGTCAAATATATGTCATTTTTAGATATATTCCTGATGCTATCTATTTATTACATAAAAGCTTATAACGTAAAAGGCTTTTCTTATGTTCAAGAATATAGTTTTTTAAAAAAATTATAGCACCGTGGTTGCAAGGGAAACTAAATTTACAATTTGGATTAGAGTAATACTCGTTGAGACAAGGACCGGAACGGTATCACACTATCACCTTATTTTCAGAATGTATAGGATTAAAACCTAGTGGTTCCTTTTGTTATATATCTAGCTTCATAGGAGCGTGAAGGAAAGCAACCATTTTTTTTAAGCTTTTTTTGTGTGTGAAACTAGGCAACAAGCGCCTCCATGAAGGATAGTATCAAATGGGCATGCGCAGTAGATTCGACTACCAGGGGTTTCACATAACACAACTTATTTTACAGCTCAAAAGTTTCACACAACATGTACTTATTTTACCGTCTAGGATACATGATCCCACACGGAGAAGACTCACATGCGTGCGCAGGCTACCCCACTGGGTCATCCATGCCCTACGCCCTCACCTCCCGCAGCAGGGATTCGAAATTAGGTCTTCCGTGAGTTGAACCCTTACGAAGGGGACCATGCCACTTGGCCAAGAGGCCTTTGGCTTTTGAGCTTGATTTTGGAACAATCCAGATTTAATGTCAAGCCAAAAATGTTGTATTCCAAGAAGAGACCTTGAGTCATTTCAAAATCCTCACCATATAGATCAGTCTCTTAATTTATCCACTAGTTCAGTCTAATTGGTTTGCCATCTATTAATTTCATTGTTCAAATGTTTGCCTATAAATCTCATGATAAGTACCCAAAGATTAATCAAAGTCAGAGCTAGAAAGAGTGATTTGTTATCTTATGTCTATTCTTCGTGAAAAAAGACCAATTGGATCATCCAATAAAATGAGTTTTAATTTATTCAAATGAAAGATTTGAACACCTATTGATTCAAAATTTGGTACATGAAGATATTTATACTTCTTTTTATATCAGGATGTAATTTCTCCTTCGACTAGAATTAAAGATCCTATATAGTGAATGGATAACCTGATGAATAGGGGATGGGGTGGAAACGTATCCCAATGTTTCCTATGCGGACAAGCTCAAGAATCTGTGTTACACCTCAGCATACAATGGCCATATAGTGAACATATCTGGGTACATTTTAGTCCATTATTTGGAGCACCGCGTGTCCCGGCTAATATTTAAGACCTCTAGGGTAACAATACTCTTAGAAATGACCTGAAAAAGACAAAGCAGTGGGGTTGGAGTGTTGGTGTGGAGGCCATATATAACCTGGAGCAAATGGAGAGAAAGAAACCAAAGATGCTTTCACCATAAACAACACCTTTTCACAAAAGTCATCCGGACTATCAGTTTTCTAATGCTTTCTTGGTTTAATGCAGCTCACACATCAAAGAGGTTAAAGCTGATGGCAATGGAGTTCGTGGCGAAAAGATCCCTAACATTTACTAAGGAGGACCTGGCATCACCATTAGGAGATGACTTTGAGGACACTACTACCTCGGGTGACGATATATAGGCAGACCCCGCCTTATCCTAGTGTGATGACTTTGGCAACCTGGAACCAACCAAGATTCCGGATCACAAACTCTATCACACAATATTATATAATTTGCACTTTGTAAACACCTGATTTTAAATTAATAAATATGGTTTATCCATCTTTCCAAACAAAAAAAGAATTAAAGATCCTACTGAAGCGGCAAAGGGCAGACGCCTTTGGTGTTCTTTCCAATCAAGAATTGGGGCCTCACAATCATTTAGCTGTTAAGGTGGTCCTTGTTGATTCACACGGGATTCCACACGCCCCAGCTAAGGGGGCTCAACGAGAAGAGGGTTGTACCATGAGAGAAGCAAGACCAGTTCTTCCAAATTCACATCTTTATTGTAAAAATTTCACTATATCAAATAAAACAAAATTATATAAGTGGAAGAGCTAGGATCGAACTCTCCATGAGATTCATAGGCCAAAGGCAGTATATATATAAAGCGTACCCACTAAAGCTTACAAGTAAACTAGAAATGAGGATTCCTCCACTATGGAGCTTTTTTGCATTTGAAGATTTTGTGATAGACAATTGAAGTCTCAAAACATTGGAGGGACTACAAAACAAGAAACTCTTATGCAATAGTAATCTTACACCCACACTCAATGGAAAGCGATTACAATTGTTAACTAAAAATAAGTCGTTCAAAGTACTCTATGGTCTTCAGAATTAATCCATGGTTAAAAATATCCAACACCACCTTGAATTTGATCTTGGCAGGTCCTTGTGCCTAAAATAGCACTTACTAAATTAATCCGAGAGAAGACATAGTTGAATGTTGTGCATACAACATTCACCACTAATGGGTAAGGAGGTTAAGATTAAACTCATGATGGCTCAGGACTCCTAACCTTCCATAATCCTTGGGTTGCAAAACCTCTCCCAATGGATCTCGACACTGATATACTTTGATTCTCTTTCCCTTTTGAATGAATGATGTTGGTTATTCGTATAACTATGTTCTTAATGTTTTCTTGATCGAGAGATCTTTAGGTTGTGTTAGACCCCTAGATCAACTTGACAAAGGGAAGCTAGGATATACCAAGGATTAATTAGCTATTAGATGTTCAATCACATATTATAACAGGGATTGATTAGTTCGTAGGGTAGACATACACTTATGAGTGATCCATAGTCATGATTAGGGCTTGAACCTCAAGATCCGTGGACTATTAAATTCTCATAGACATATAGAGAGTTAAGATTAATGGATATGTTCTCAAGTGGTCCAAAAGGCATTGAAGAATAGGTTAGATTTCTAGACTAGCAATCCAATCCATTCATTCAAGTGAGAAGAGAGGGTTATTCATCATGCAATTTCAAGGGAAGTCAAAACCCTAATTCATCATTATTGATCACAACCTCCCCTAATTTTGTTCTTTGTATTCATTTTCTTAGATTCCTTAGTTTCACCATCCAAGAATTGATAGGTTGGATAATAGTAGCTTAATATAATTTGGTACTCATCAAAGTCTAGCACCTACTCCTCTGGGTTTGACTCTTCTTATCATAATATTACTTGTTTGATATGTACACTTGTGTTCGTTGATGCTTTAGTGCTTTTCATTTAAGTAAATCCCAAGTGCAACAGTTTCTATTCTTGGTAACGTTTATGTTATTATTGTGGCTCTCTTGTACTTCTAATTCTCTCATTGCATAATGGATTCGTTTGTGCCCATGGTTTTTCCCTCTTTGGGTTGCTACATAAATCTTTTTGTCATTGTGGCTTTTGATTGTATGTACTTCTTGGTTATTTGAATGAGTTATTAGGATTACTATCTACTAATGGCTTGAGCCATAAGAAGTGTTATCACCCCTTAAGAGCTCTTAACATGTGAGTTCATGTTTTATCACCCCTTAACATGTGAGTTCATGTTACCATTGGTCTTGGCTTGGTGTAGAGTTGTGGAGAGAACGTAATTAGTAAGAAAGACTAGAAAGGGGGCCAAGCCCCTTGAATCAAGATTTTTTGTAGATGAGTTGTACTGTAAGCTTCCCATTGAAGAGTTCACTAGTCTTCCCTAGTTTGTAAGCTTCCCATTAAAGAGTTCACTAGTCTCCGCCTCCCTTCTTTCATGGGCCTTGCCCTTAGGTTATGGAGCTCGCATAGCCAAGCGTCGCCCTGTCTCAGATGAATCTGCCATAGTGTTTCTTAGCTGTAGTGGGTGCTAAAATGTCTACTGCTCCATGATTCGAAGAGCTCGAGTTAGTGCTTCGATCTTTCTTAAAGAGCTCGATAACTCGAGTCTTGAACCTCTCCTCCCAGGACTATGTGTTGATCCTAGAGAGTTTCTTCAGCTTCTTAGACACCATTGTGTGTTGTGGTGTTGTCTTCAATCGGATCAGTGATCAGATTATGCTTACCTCTAGCCATTGTTGAGAGGTTCACAGCTTCTTGATCAAGAAGATTTGCTTTTCCTGGGGATCAGAGCAAATCTTGGTCAACAAATTAAAGAGATTGTTTGAAAAATATGGAACCGTTCAGGAGATTTTGATGGAGAGGTCGGTCAAGATCAGTGATCCCTCTTCTTATTCGCTCACCAGGATCAAGGTCTCCTCCTCCAGAGATCTGTTTTTATGAGTTGAACCTTGCTACTCTAAAAAGGAAGAGAACCGATCGCTTGTGCTTGGGAGGGATGGAGGGAGGGAGGAAGGGGGGGGGGGGTGAGGGGAGAAAGCAGCCTCTGATGATCAAGTCAAGAGAGAGAGCTTAGGATGAATGAGATTTCAGAGAAATACTAAATTTTTAGATGAGTTTCCGAATTGCCTTCTCGGTAGGCTGACAACCTCCTTTTATTTTCTCATGAGTCTGATCTGTCAAATCTTAGAGCACTTACACCCCTCCCCCTCAATTGCCCAGGCAAGAATTGCCATGGCAATCCACTCATCCAAAAAAAAAAACTTACACCCCAAACCTTCGATTGCCCCTGTAATTACTATTCATAAATATTCTTTTTATATTTTTAGTTGATTAAATGTTAGTTTTTATTTGTGACAAGTACATTAATTAAAATAAAAAATTACATTAATTAAAATTTAAAAAAGTACATTAATTAAATATGATAATCTAAACAAGTAGGAAGAAATCTAATCAAACCAATCTGTTGATGTATGATCTTCATCCACATTGCTAGGGGTGCCCTCATTCATGTTGCTAGGGGTGCCTTCATTTATGTTACTAGGGGTGGCTTCATTAAAAAGACTTCTTCTCCTCATAATTTCCATACGTTCTGCTTTCCAAAACTTTTTCCTATCGGGAGAAAATGCCGAGCAATCCATGGCCATAACCTCTCGATCCCTTAGATCTTGTTGTAGTTGACGAGCATATTCTTTATCCTTTTGGAGTGTCTCAAATCTATATCTTTCAAATGCATCTTTTTCTCTATTTCTTTCAAGGTTGAGTTTACCTGTTGTGGCTAATTCCTAAAGATACTTAGCCGTGTCCGGATTATATGAACCGGTGGCTTGCTTTGACTTCTTTCTTCCTGCCGGTCTAGCCCCTCCACCGGATTGTGATGCCCTCCTACGTATGAATGGTGATGTTGTAGCAACATCAGTTGGTGTCCCCTCATTACCAGGAGAATCAAATGTTGTTGGCTCTTGGGATGTTGGCGCCCATTCAGTCGATGTCACATGTTCAGACTGAAATTCTTGGATAATCATGAATCTTGGATAGCTCTTAACAACTTCCCATCATTGAAAATGCGCGGATTTCTTCTTTGCCGTAGCATTGTACCAACGTTGTGCTTGAATTTGCTAATACAAATAAGTAAATTAAATAAGTATATTAAATAAAAAAATGAAGTTACAATTAAAAAAAATAAAGTATGTTAAAAAAAATTAAATTACCTCGTCCCTAAGATTGGTGCCACTTTGATAATTTTCTGACACCTTTTTCAAAGCATCCCTCCAATATCCTAGCGATCTATTCAACATTTTCCATCTACTAGAAAGTCTCATTTCCGTGCGAGGAGAATCCGGTGCTTTCGATATAAAGCTTTCATGAATGAGGTTCCACAATTTTGCATTTTTCATCTCATTCCCCGTCACCGGATTATGAGCAACTTCACCCCAACATCGACACAATAATACATCTTCCACTGTGGACCACGAGCTACCTGAAGACGCCATCAAAAAAACTATGTTTCTCGAATATAAAGAAACAAATAAGAATGAGAGTGTAAGATGAGTTTTTATTGATGTAAATATGTAGGAAATTATGAATGGGTGTGTCATATTTATAGAACAATTTTCTCAATTTAAAAAAAAACATTTTTCAATTATTATTATATTTTATAAAAAACTATCCGTTGTTTTATTTTTTATTAATAAACTATAACGGTTGCTTCAATAGAGAAACTAATTTTTAAATTTTTAAAAAAATAAAAAGTGGGCCCCACTATCTCATCCGCCCGGTTAAGTACCCGGGCGATCTTTGCGCGGGCGCTTGCTTGGGGGAGTAGGACCCACTAAATGCCCTGGCAAATCAAGATGGGGTGTAAATTTTTATTTTTTCAAAAGAACAATTACAGCCCATAGCCTTGCCATTGCCCGGGGCGGTGGAAGTGCTCTTAGCACCCTTAGGAGTTCATCTTTCATCATTGGATGAACAAGCGGTTGAACTTTTATCTAAGCAGCCAAAATCATGTTACATATCTATGATTATTTTTACCCCATACATCAAGACCTGCAAAAATATAAGAGAAAAATAAAGCAGATTCTGTCCTAACAAGGGACATCTATATGCCTTTTCCTTTTGATTAACTTGTTGGGTAACCGAGGACTTGATGATCAAGTGAAATATATAAAAAAAACAGTATCATCAAGTGACTGCTGATGAAAATAATAATCAACCAAAATAAACAAGTGCAATCTTCAATAGAAAAAGACTTGTTAAAGAAATAGAATACTAGTCTACACAACTCATAAAAGTCGTGGTCATCTGGTATGCAAATCCTACCAAGACTTCAAAATGAGAATAAAATAAAAACAGAGAAGATCAGATATAGTAGTTAATTTACATGGGCTGAGTTGAACCCTTATAATTTGAAGAAGGATGAGAATAATGACTAAAATATGTTTAGTGAATCAATAGACGCAATAAGATATGTTTAATAATTAATGGATGTTTGGAATATTGAATTATGTACAGCTTCAGTCATATATCATATTTTGGCAATTAATAATATCAACCATCTAATCAACTTTCTTTTTCATTTTCACTCATATTTATTAAACAAAATTAATGTCAAACTCTGTCTCTCTATCTCTGTTGTCAAGTCCACTGTCCACAATCAAGATAAATCCAAATTACACTCAAATCTCTTGCAATGCGCTGTCCTACTCTATCTCCCTTATCTCAAAAATGCTCCTCCAATATCAATCAAAACATTCATGACATTAGGACATTCCTAACAATCCACTCACTTCCATCCAAATTAATTAAACAAGAAAAAACCAGCGTGTGACATGTAATTAACTATCAACAAAAAGAAAAAAAAACCATAAAAATGCCAATAAATAAAAAGAAATGACAAGCTGACAAATAATATGATCAAGAGTCAAAAGTCCACAATCAAAATTCTGAGCCGGGTTACATTGATACAATACAAGTTGAAGCAGTCTCCTCCCCAACAACCGCTATAAATAAATACACGGCCACATCCACCCCCCTGCTGATTGTAGTGTTTCGTGTCTCTAAGTTGTGGTGACCGACGCGACCCTAATAGCTCTGCTTCTGCTTGTGCCTGTGCGCGTGCGCGGGAGCTACAATGACCATGAGCGAGCTGCTCCAGTCTGTCACGGCGGTGATGGCCGTGTGCACGAGACACGTCTCTCGCGCGGCCAAGAAGCTGCACAAACACTCGAGCTCGAGCGCGTCCAAACTCGCCGCTGCGACCACCCCGGTCCGTCTCAAGGTCATCGCCCGCGGTGCAAGCTTGATCTCCTTCCTCGGAGCGAAGACGAGGAAAACGATCGGGGGCTTTGAGAAGAAGAAGAAGAGACACCGAGGGGATCAAGAGGAGGAAGAGGAGTATGATGAGATTGAAGGAGTTTGGAGGCGGACGATACTGATGGGAGAGAAGTGCCAACCACTTGACTTCTCCGGAGTTATATACTACGACGGCAACGGGAAGCAGCTCTCGGAGATCCCAACCCCCCGTTCCCCGCTCCGGAGTCCCCTGCCCTCCTTCTCTTTCCACCCTGTTGTAGCTGCCAACGAAAGAGACTTCTCAAGTTAAACTCATCATCATCAATCCAATCCAATCCAATCCAATCCAATCCAATCCCTTGTAGTATGTGTTTTAATTATCACCTACCTCTCTGCATGCTCTTCTCTATAGATATATATATATTTGCTGTTGTTCTTCCATCTTCTTTTCAGGTTATCTTGATGTCTGTATGAATTACTGAGAAAGAAAAGTTTTTGTTATGTCTAGATTGTTTCTGATGGAAACTGGAAGCTAGCATCAAAAGAAAATATATCTATTTATTATGTCTTTAAGAAAAACCAATTGAAGGGATTGAAGGAAAATTTGAATGTCAAGTTAAGCAAATAAAATGTGAATTCCTGCTCTCTTTTACTCCTTACTGATTTGTGATGAATAAATTATGCATAATTTTTGCAGTGAGAAATACAATTAAATTTAATATATCAAATATCATGTGCACCGTCTTATTTGGACGATAGAAATGAGAATGCATGAAGGTGAAGCATACATAGCAAGAGAAGGGAAAGTTAAGGCTTGGATTGTTGACCCAGTTATCAGAGTAGAGTTGACTCAAATTTTTTCCAAAAATAGATAAATTATATTTATTTAAAATAAAAATTAAGATCAGTGCAAAGAATAGTCAGGAAGCAAAACACATACACAACCATTGAAAATAATAAAAGAAAAAGAAAAAAAAATGAAAAAAATAACGAGATAGAGAAACAAATAAGACAGCCAGCAGCACAATGTTACAGTTTTGCTGGGTTGGGTATTGTTTAATCCATTAAACCGAATCTAAACTAAACTTAATTGGTTTAGAATTTTTAGAACCAAAACGAAACCAAACCAAACTATCCAATAGAATACACAAGCATGTTCAGACGCATCACACAAATATTAAATATAAAATTTACTTCATAAATATTCACATTCTCATAGACAAGAAGAATACACAAAACTGAAACAATAATAACATAAATATTGTAATAACTAAACTAACAAGCATGTTCAGAAGCATCACACAGTTTATTTCACCTCGTTCTTGCATATTTTCTTAATGATGCTCACTCACTACCAGAAAGATTAAAGAGTGTGGATAGAAGTCAAAATCGGAGGATAATTGAGTAGAATCTCATTGGCGAACGAGAACCTGAAAAGGAAGCTAGCCAAGAGTGTGTGACATGTTCCTGAATCATGTGAAGGATGACTGACGAGTTAATTTGATAGAACTTGAAAATTTTTATTAACCTCCGTTTTGGAATAATCCTTATTTAATAAATTAAGAACCTAAGCACAAAGAAACATATCAGGCGACCACAACATGAAGACAGCATGGCAGCGTGAAGATGAGCACGGCGGCGAAGGAGAGGAAGCGGCCACGATAGCAAGGCTCTTGTATGGAAGAGGCCTGCATCACCGGAGAGAGACAACGGGAAGACTTAACGGCATCAAGAGACTCAAAATTATCGTACGTGGGCATGGTGAAGGGCGGAGATGACTGGAACTACATCGTCTCGGCTCTCACTACTCCATTCTGGTCCCAAGAGGAGGACTCCGACGAATGAGAGTGGACCGGAGTTCACTTCAAACGTCGCGGGTGGCTACAAAGAGAGGAAACCCTCCAGCGACTGGTGTAGCGCCCAGAACCTAAAAGACGCTCTCCGCCCATGATCCAAACGACGACAAGGCCCATCCAGGTCCGCGGACAATGCCTAAGGTCGGGGCACATGGCCGATGGCTGTCGATGTGTGATAGTCTGCAAATGCTACACTGGCATCAGGCGAAAAGCTCTCAGGTGCAACCAACCGAGGACACCACACCGGGAGTATAGATCATTTGAGCAGCGCCGAGATAATGTTGCTGCATTGCAAGCTCCACTAGCGAAGAAGAAAAACCACCACACCACCCGCTGAGCGCTTGAACAACACCAGGGTGCCCGCACCTTAACTAAACGGAACCCACCAGAGGTAGACACCACCGGCGAAGAGGGGATACCAATATACCATCCACCACCTTTCACCGCCCTTGACAGTGCAATGACGAGGAGGAAGGAAGCCCTGTGAAGCTTCTCTATCGCCACGGTGACGGAGGTCTGGGAAGGGGTGGTGTCCACTAAAACCATCACGGGAGTTTTAAAGGTGGCCCATAACCACTGTTACTGGAACAAGATCGTGAAGGCATTCCTCAATGTCGGGTTCATGGTGGCTTGTCCTTCGCCGGAGGTGGTACGGGAGCTGGAGAGCATGGGGTCGTTCATCTTCCCAATTTCAACCTGAGCTTCGCCCCGTGGACCTGTGGGTGCCGAAAAGAGCTGACAGGATGCGGAGGTGGGTCGCCATACACCGCATGCCACTCTTCTGCTGGAACAGGGACATGGCATCAAAGCTTCTGAAACCCATCGGTGACCTCGTCTTCTTGGATGAATGCGGTTCGGAAGTGGTGGACATTGTCCGGGTGGTAGTAAGGATACGACGAGGTCAACAGTTGTCGGCTATGGTCAAGGTCAACACCGGCCTCCGGAAGCACTCTTTCAGAGTCACCATTTCCCTGAAGAGAGGACGCTGAACTCCAACGAGATCCTCCGTGGCCTGAGGACACTCGGGTTCTGGCGGGGATTCCCTAGAGGGGGTCAAAGCGCTCAAGGGAGCCACCGGAACCTACGAAACCAAGACTGACACTAGAGGATAAGGGTAAGGGTGTCCGGATGACGGAGTTGCTCTCGTCGGCTCCTTAAGCTTGCCAGATGACAACAGGGATTCACATCTGCAATGAGGGGATATGAGAATTGAAATGCACTGCAAGGACCAGTCATTGGCCACCCGTTAGACACCGGTCTGGACGGTGACACGAATAGCGTGTGTGCCTATGGTTGGCCAAACTGTCAAGACTACGACTACGGACAGGTCCGAGGTTGTCAAACCGACTTCATCGGATATGCCATCAAAGGACCTTGGCACAAGCGCCATTCGAACCTTATCAGATGAGCTGAGCGAGGGGACCGAGATAGTTGCACACCCGGTTGAGTTGTCACCTAGGGCCAGCTCTCCAACATCTCTCGGCATCACATGTGGCGAGGAGGTCACACACCCAGGGTGCACCGAAACCGCAGCTCCAAATCATAGGGTAAGGGTACCCACTATCTAGGAAGAGACATGTGGAACCAAGGGCACAATAGCGGAGAAGGGGCCTGAATGGACATGGGCTTTGAGTTGGCCCTCGCGGCTCGAATCAACCCCCCAGCCACAATACCAGCAATGCACTGAATCCGGCCTACAAGCCTAGCCCAAAGCATGTATCCATTGAGGTTAACATTGAAAATGAAGGCCCACTAGTCCTTTTCAATTACATAAACTCTCAAAATCCAGATCCACAGGTTAAATCAACAAATACGAACATTGAAAGTAAGGGAAAACATGGAAAAAATGAAAACTTACAAGGCACCCCATCAAAAGTAATCACCCAAGCAAATGAGAAACCTATAACCAATCAAATTGACGATAACCTCACCATTGATGAGAGACTTACTATCATCCAAATTGGAGACGGTCTCACAATTGACTTATCTAAGATGAAACCCAAAATGATAAGAGGCTCATGGAACTTTGTGGCAGATGAGGCTTAGGACATATTAGTACAAAAGGAGGTTATCCGACGCAAGGAGATGACATTGACAACAAAAGTGCCTCTACCACCTCAGAGGCACCGACAAAGTACCAAGACCCTGGGGCAGAGCAAGGAAGATACTACTAAAGGCTCCAAGCACGACCACTCAAATCAGATCGATTTATCCACCAAAGCCACCACAACCAGTAGTAGAAGAAAGGAACGACTATCCACACAGGGTATGAACCCATCCCTAACTGCTGTTCCACTAACCCTGACTGAGTGGCCAAACAAGGAGCTTCTATCAGCAATAATAACAGTGGGAATGGACATAGGGAAGTCAGGGGGCGACATGGACACCTACCTAGCGCACATGCGCAACTTGGAGGTGGAAAGAGTCCACAAGGGACTTAGTGGCAGCAACTAAGCTGCCACAGCCATACATTCACACGAGGGGCTTCTATACATAATTGATTATAAAGCTTCTTTCGTGGAATATACGAGGGATGAGAAAAAGGAATAAGAGTTTCCTCATCAGGGATTACCTACTGACCTAGAAAGTGGACATTTTTTGTTTACAAGAAACAAAACTGGCCACTATAGATAATCGTATCTAGAGATCAGTAGGAGGAACACATATAGTGAAGGGTTGGTACTTACAACCAACAACACTCGGGGGGAGGCGGTGCTGCATCAGGTGGAACCCTAGTAGGTTTAGTGGAATCACAAGATTTAGAGATACATTCTCCATCACCCTCATACTAGAGGACACTATCAACTAATACAAATGGATACTTACAACTGTATACGGCTCTTGTGATAGGAATCTGGAAATCAGCTTCTGGGAGGAGCTCAAACTCATAAGAATAAGATGGAATAGGTTTTGGATAGTGGGCGGGGACTTTAATGCCATAAGAACACATGGAGAGCGCAATATGGGGTAGTACCCGGAGGCGGATCTACACGACTTCGACCAGCTAATCCAGACTTTTCAGGTTTTTGACACTCCACTTTATGGCCGACAATGCACGTGGATGAATGAGACGTCCATACCGATGATGGCCAGACTTGATAGGTTCTTTCTATCCATAGAATGTCTATGAGACTTCCCCAGGATCTGGCAAACGGCATTCTCGTGCATTCGATCTGACCACACACCGATATGCCTTCAGTGTGAGAATCATGACATAATTAGGCTCGTCTTAGGTTCAACAAAGAATGGGGACACAAGGAGGGCTTCTGGGGGATGATGAAAGAATGGTGGACGGGTATGACCAACGAGGGCAACGAGGCCTTCCTTTTTGCCAAAAAGCTACAATAGTGGAGCTACGAGAACTATTAGAACTTCAAGATGTAGAAAGAAGACTTACTAAACAGAATGAAGGAGCTGTATCTAATACAAGAGGATAGGGACCTCCAGGAATGCGAAAGCTCAGATTATATCTCCTTACAATAAACTTATGAGGACATCATTCGAGCAGAGATAGTACATTGAGGACAATGCTCAAGAATTACATGGTTGCAGGAAAGAGACAACAAGAATAGATTCTTTCACGTAATTGCTAACCAATGAAAGTCTCACAATTGGATCCACAACATTGACTATCAGGGGCCCATCTTGATGGATATGTCCGAGATCGGGCCGCGCAGCGGTCATGATCCACTTCACTAGCCTAATTGGCACAAACTGCATCGACAAATATACTACAAACTAGACCCGGGTGTTTGATGGGATTTCCGCAAGTGCACGGATCGTGATCAAGTAGTAAAGTAGACTATGAAAACTCGGATGTCGAACCCACAAGGACTAAGAGATACTAGTATAAACTATCCATCTATTATCTAGTCTAAACAAAGATTTGGTGATATCCTAATTAATCTAAATACCAAACTAAGAAAAGTTAAGGGTCGGCTTTTACTAAAGATTGGGTGAAATCTTGGGGAAATCAATCATGGAAAAGGGGTACTCAGGCAATGAATCCCCCTTCGATTATATTCTAAAAGATAGATGAAGATAACTATGTTGATGATTGACGATGTTTGTACCAAGGGTTCCTAAATTATATCCAACCCCTCTCCCGAGGTGATTGGATAACTAATCTTCTTGAATTGTATTAGGATCTAGGGAACCTAAATCTTGAAAGGGTTGTGGGAATGAGTGATATTAAAGAGTCGCTCTCCTTCTAGCACCCGAATCCCTTGGCGTACTCACAATCCTCTCTAATGGAGTATGTCTTTAATACAAGGAGGTGCTAGCTCTAGCCCTCGTATTATAACTAAGTAATCTCTCCGGGTTTCTCGCAACGTAGAGAGATCAGAATCAATACAAAACATCCAATAGATATTCAAACATCCAACCAAGCAAACAAACATAGAAATTAACATCAAATTAATGCATAATCCAAGGGTTCATCATACCCAAGTATTTAATAAGTTAGTTCCCTATGGAAGAGGAACATAAATCCAAGCAATAATAAAGTAAAGACAAGAAAATAAACAATAAAAGCTCCCCTCTAGTATCCATGATGCTCCGGTGGCGAATCTTCAACGGATCTCCCCTTTTCCGGATGATTGATGCCTCCCAAGATGTTCTTCCTTCAAGCCCTAGTCATTGAGGTCTTCCAAAGATCTTCAATGTTGCTCAAGACCAAACCCTAGATCTCCAAGTCGGCCAAAGAGGTGGCCAAAGGCCAAGAGATCGCCTCCTCAACTCTAAAACATTGGTATTTATAGGGGTCTTTTCTTTAGGGTTCGTGTGGTGCCAAACCATGTAAAAATCGAGTAAAAATCAGGCCCAAGAAATGGTCGATACGGGCCCGTATATACCTGCAAATTCGCTCCTCGAGTCATACGGGCCGTATGAGATCCCGTATGGGCTACAGGTCCCTTTATACGGCCGTATATCAGGCCGTATGCTACCTCGTATGGCTTATACAGCCCATATGGGAAAAGTTGAAATTACTGTAGCGGCTGAAATTAGTGTAGCATACGACCCGTATATAGCCCATATAGTAGCTCGTATGCCTCTCAACAAGCCATGTTTTGGCTCCAAATCTTTAAGGAACTTGTCCTGAATGTATGGGGGCATTTGTAGGTCCTTTGTAACTCCTAACTTTAATATTTTTGCCCCTAAAAGCCCTTCAAAAGTCTCCTTTTAATTGAAACATCTTCAATGTGCCTTGTTTAACAAATATGAAGCTTTTTAAGTACCGGAAGGCTATAATTTATCAAAATTACATGTAAAATATACAAGAAAATGATAAAAAAATATGCTCAATTGAACACTTAATATATAGTGTTCAACCACCGACCGATATTTGACCTGCATCACTTGGACGACCCCTTCTTAGTGGAAGAAATTCACAGGCCTTGATGGCTTCCCTATGACCATCTACCAAATGGGATGCAAGTTCATAAAGGAGGACTTAATATACTTTTCCAAGATTTATATCAAGGCCAAGCACAACTGGATTGATTAAATTGGGTACACATTATCCTCATCTAAAGAAAGGAGACCCCTAAAGAGATTGGTGACCAATAAGCCAAGTCAAATGGTCCATGAAGATAATCACTAAAGTGCTAGCCAACAGACTCTAAGGAGTCATTACAGGGCTTGTTGATCAATCCCAAACTGCTTTCATCAAAGGAAGATCCATACAAGATAACAAAATAGCAGCAGAAGAGTTAACTCATAAAATGAGGGCCCAGACCAAGGAGGGCTATGGTCAAAATTGACTTCGAAAAGGTCTTTGACACAGTAGATTGGGAATTCCTCCTGGAGGTTCTTGAGAGAAAGGGATTCGGTCCTCGGTGGATTGTATGGACCCGTGAAATTGATGAGTGTTCAAATGAGCATATTTTCATAGCATTTTTCTATATATTTTGTATGCCATTTTGATGAACTATAGCCTTTCGGTACTTAAAAAGCTTCATATTTGTTAGACAGGGCATATAGAAGCCACTCCGGGAGAAAAGAAGCATTTTGAGGTGAAAAGAGGCCGAACCAACGCTATTGTGGAGCAAATGGGAAGGCATACGGGGTGCATACGGCAGTATGCCACTGGCAAGAGTGAACGACCAATACATCGTCCCTCCCTGGATGGTATACACCTCGTATGAATTCATACGGGTGTTATACGGCCATATACTAGCCAGTATAATCGAACCGGCACTATATACTGACTATTACACGGCCATATATGTGGCACTAAGCTTCATACGGGCTAGTATACGACCATATATGAGCCCGTATATCGTAACCCTCTCTTTTCATTGCGGACCCAAGCAGAGGTATAAGCATCATTGTCACTCCTAAAACCCTGAGCTGAGGTATAAATAGGAGGCTTTAGAGTTTAGGAGGGGGGAGGTTGGCTTTGGAGAGAGTTTATTATTGAGATTAGGGATTGTGGGTCTTCTCCCCCAATTTTCACTACCAGAAATAAGGCGTTTCGCGGCGGTTTTAAAGTCATTTAGTGGCGGTTAAAACCGCCGCGAAATGCTTTAGGCGGTGGTTTTTTGTGGTTAAAAAATCGCCGCGAAGACGAGCGCCTAGAGAGCATTTAGCGGCTGTTTTTACCAACCGCCGGTATAACCGACGCCATCAACATAATGCACTTCCCGGCGGTTTAAAACAGCCACCAGAACCGCCGCAAATTGTCATGGGCAGATGACGAGCTTGTGTTTTGTGGCAGTTAGTGAAACCCTGTGAAACCCGTCACTCCATGCATATTGCGGCGGTTTTGAACCGCCGCTGGTGCCATTCCATTTTTATTTTTTTTTAATTTTTTAGTTATTATGAATCATTTTTTTAATTTTTTTTTATTTTTTAGATATTATGAATCATTATTTCATGGTGGGTTAACACCGCTGAGTGCCAATAAATTTTATTTTAATTTTTTATGAACCTATTTTTTTTTTACAATTATAAGAATTTTGAACCTTTATACACCATTCAATTCAAATTTTTAAAAAAAATACAAAATTTATTAATAATTCACAAATTTATTACAAAATTAAATTTACTCATTTGTTCATACAAATTCACAAGAACCTATGAAATAAAACCTGACACTTATTCTCAAACAATGTTTACAAACATTCAATAAGAAATTGTTGATTTCTCAAACAATGTTTACATGAACAAATTTGTTGTTCATACAAATTTGCTTTTTTGGAGTTTCTCACCTTATCAAATATGGGGAACTCAGCTTTGAACATTGCGCATGCAACTTCCTTTGTTTCCTCCTTGCTTCCAGGTTCTTGACCAGCAAATTGGCTGGCAAGGAAATGCAAGTATTTCAAATCCTGTAACACAATAAATGCGGAAGTTGCATTTCTAAGTAAATTTCTGATAAATTTTATAAAAAATAATAAAAAATCCTACAAATTTAAACTTCACCTTTCACCATTAGCTCATAAACAGGTAGATCAGTCATCATCAGGGATGCAGCCACTTTATTGAATGGATCTAAAGGATTGGATACAATAGCAGTTGTGACAGGAACACTTCGAAAACATTCAGCTGATAGGTTCAAAAAAGAAACAATAAAAAACACTTAAAATGATCAGAAGAACAAATAGACAACTTCTACCTATGTAACCTGCGTGCTAAACAGGGGTTAATAAAATTATCTCACCAAACATAGGGCTCCAAGCTTGATCAGGAAATTAGATAGTATCCAATTTATCATCTTTCTGAAATCTTAGTCACATTAGTGAAATACTGTGAGATTTGCATCAAGAACTCACACTTCATGAATATTAGGATGATATATCTTATTGATGAAACGAATGGTTGAAGGCTTGTAAGGATAATCATCAGGTAGCTCCACTAACACCTTCCACAGTCCCCCTTGATACATACTTATCAAAATAACATCACCAAAAGAAATCCAAGAAATA
Organism: Dioscorea zingiberensis; assembly: GCA_026586065.1. NCBI lineage: Eukaryota > Viridiplantae > Streptophyta > Magnoliopsida > Dioscoreales > Dioscoreaceae > Dioscorea > Dioscorea zingiberensis. The sequence goes on along the minus strand of CM048818.1, from coordinate 47,245,458 downwards.
AGATCAGAATCATCAAAATCAATTTTTTCTATGATTTAGAAGAATAATAACAATAATAATTCAACCTGATTGAATTTCAGCTTACTATCTATCTGACAGGAGAGTATGCTTACAGATTTGAAGTTCTCATATGCACCAAGATCATAAGGACAATGGTTGTTGCTTCCTTCTCTGTCAACCCCATAAATTGCTTTCACTCCATCAAAGTTCTGAATAGTTCATTTAACATGGTAAGAAATTCGGAAAGGAAATTTAATCCAAAAGGAAGATGAGGTATATATACGAAACCTCGATTGTGGTCATGTTGTTAATGATGAGATATATATGGTATATCAAAAGGAAGATCAATCCGAAAGTCAACGGGCATAGCAAAGCAGCACAAACAACCTGCAAGGTTAATAGTTTATAGGTATGTAAGAAAGACGCTTGATGATTAGAGTGGAATACCAATATATATTTACATCAGAAGTCTTGAATAGTTCACCGGTCTGTTGTTGATTCTTGTAAACATGATAGACAACACATCCCATGAGAACCTGACCTTTTGATAATCTACACTCTCAACCCTGTCCAGATTAGGGACCCCAGCTGTTCATAAGTAAGAAGAAAAAGGATGATGTGTTGGTTAGAAACAAGTAACTAATTTAAAAAGAGTTACATTAAGGGCAATAGCCTAGATGATTATAAGATAGAGTCTACAAGAAAACAAAACTGCAGATGGCAATTAAAAAGTACAAACATTAGAGAATTGATCCTGTTCAAACACAAGAAAGAGAAACATGACATCCAATGAATCACATTAAAAAAGAACAAAGAATAGATAAGTGCAGGACTATATGAAATTCCTTATCAACTGGCAATGCAGAAAATCAATAATCTAATTGAAAAAATAAACCATCAGGAAGTTAACATGGATCAAATTACCTTCATTTCCTATCGAATATCATCCTCCAAGGCAATGTTATCTCCCCCTAGTACCTAAAGAAAGATAGTTATTGAACATGAGAAGCAAAAAAACTGCAATAAAAAGAAAAATATCATCCTAATTCTATAATTGTTCACTTTCCTATTATTAAGAGGCATCATAAGTAGATCTATCTGTCCATAAATATCAGAATACAGGCTACCACATTATGTTGATTCAAATAGACAAGGCAAGCTAATGCATAAATAATTATGAAACTAATGCTGAAAAAATATGCTTGAGCATGATCAACCAACTATATCATCCACACATATTCATATGTGTGCCAGCACATTTAGAAACAAGATTGGTAACGCTCATACAAGACAAGTATATCAACAATTATTTCTACAATCATAGAGAACCTATAATAGTTGGATGCCCTAACCTCACTAATTATACTCTATGAGATCAAATGAAAACAAGAATATTATATAAATAAAAGCTTGTTTTAGCTTGAAAAAAAATGAATATTGAAAGAAGCAAGACAGAATATATTCATCATATCCAATTTCATAGAGAAGTGATTTAGCTATTTTTCAGAGATGACAAGTAAGAACTCTTCAGAAATTTTAGGTTCAGTCATGTGCAAGAAATTCAATCAAACAACAAACTACAAGGTCACTTGACCATCTTAAATTTAATTTAACATGTATGATCTTAATAAAAACATCTTAATCCCTCCAAGCACTCAATTTTAAAACAAACAAATAAAAAAACATCTCAACATTCATAACCAAAGCTAGATAATAAAACTTCAGCATATAAACTTTCTTAAGCAATTATCAAAACCTGTCAACATGGGGCAAGTGAGAAATGTGAGCACAAGACATAGCTCACATTGTATAAAGAAGAATGAATGTAGTTCCACGAAAGTGTAACACCCCGATTTTTCTGCAAATATTATATCACTAACAACATAATGCCGGGGGTTATCGATGGTGGTGTGTGTGTATGTTAAGAGAGAGAGGGTTAATGAAACTCATTAGAGGGTTAATGAAACTCGTTAAGAGCTAGGTTTTAAAAATAATGAAGATTACTGTTTGTGGATATTAACCAAGGTGCGACATTGCGATTTATTAAAAGGGATCAATTGGGCTCATAGATTTGGAGAAGGGCTTTTGGAAGTGGGCCGGGCCCAAGTTGGAGGCTGGTTTGGGTTTAAGGTTGGGTTTAAGAAGAGAAGGGATGCTGGTTTGTGGGAGAAGGTTGAGAGAGGGCTGTTGGGAGTGAAGAGGGTGGTGGCGCCATGTGGGACCGGTGAAGCAGGTGGTGGACGTCGAAGCTGTTCGTTGGTGGCTCAAGCAGGAGCTGTCAGCCTGCATGCTGGTGTGAAGGAGGGGCTGCCACGGAGCTCTTTGGTCGAAGACGAATCAGAGGAAAATGGGGTAAAGGAAAGCACTTGGAGGCATCTTCGACCAACGCCTGCGTCCTAGCCCTCCGCCGTTGCCTCCATAGCAGCCCATCAAAACCCCTCGCTTCCCTACCTCCTGCTCGTCGCGATTTACGGGCCCTCAGCTCCTCTTCTTCCCTCCTCGGCCGAGGAGGTTGTCTCGAGCAAACCGAGGGGCTCGGTCGTAATCAAAATTGGGTCAAGTCAGCTCGATGATTGGTTGTAGATGATTTTGTTGTTTTTGATGCCTATGTTGCCATTGTTATTGTTGTTGTTGTTCTAGTGTTGCTGCTGCTATTGAGGTTGTAATTGTCATATATATACAACTGTGAATTCTCGATTTCAAAGAGAGGAGGTTGTATGGAAATTCTGTTAGAAATGACAGTGCTTTGAAGGTGTTTGTTTTTATGCTTAACAGAGTTAATGAAGAGTTGTGTGGTGTGATGCTGTGATTGTTCTGTGTTGGTATTTGCTTTTGTTTAGATGTTGTAGTAGTAGTTGCTGTAATAGAATTGCAGCCGGTTTGTAGTCAAATGGAAATACGAAAATAAGAATAAGGGAACTTAGTTGTGCATGTTTGTATAAGAATCAAATTCTAAGATTCAGAGAGGGAATATGAGAACTGAGTTTCTTGAATGCCTATTAAGTGTTTGATGTAATGCTTAGATGAAGTTTCTGAAGAGAATTTGAATTAAGGGGTTGATGACAGAATCTAGAGGTGACAGTAGAGTTGGATTGAAGATTTATTAAAGCTATCATGTATATTGAGATTTAGTTCTCTGTTCTTGTTGTTGGTGTTGAAGGAGTTGGGGGCTGTTGTAGTTGATGAAGGTGTTCGATAGAATGCCAAGTATTCGCCTGTTATTTGAGTATGGTTTTAACTGAAGACTACTAGAGTGGACATGTGCATTAGTTTGATCAGTTGGCAAGATAGCAGGGAACTACAGGATTCCAGGTTGATTAAGTGCTAAATGCAGAAATTATAGAAGCATTGAAGGATATTGTATTCGTTTCCTTTTGAACAGGCTAAGCAGAAGCTAAGATGAAGTGGCATAGGAGTTTTTATGCCCTGCCAAAACTTATTAGTAGGTTAATGGCTTCATGGAAATGTGTGGTAGGCCACTACTGATAAAATCATTAGCTTTTGTTAGTGTTTTTGAGATCAGAAACCTGAAGAACAGTTGGAATAAGAGGAGGTGATGTACTTGTGGTGGCTGCAGAAGTGTTTAGAATGTATGAGATTCTTGTGAAATTATGAATGGTTAATTAGCAGTTGTTGCTGCTGTTGATGATGTCCTAGATGTTGCACACTTTGTAAACTTCGTATTCATGGGTTCATAGAGAGGATTTTGTCGATGTGAAGTAGTTGCTCTTAGATAACCATGTGCAGTCCTGCAGATGGCTGTCCCCTTCGTGGGACAGCTGCGCCCTGTAGACAACTCCGTTCGGAGCGTGTTACATATCAATGGAAAGGGCTTGAAGTCTACTTTCCAACAAGCCCTAGATGAGAGGAATCCGATTTACGGGTTAGGAGTTGTGACCAGTTCTTTCCAACTGCGCAAATGGTCAGAATTCTGCAATCCTTTGCAATTGGTCATTGTTAGTTAACTTTGCAGGGCTGCTGATGATCCTCAACTTGTTAACAAAATAAATGGACCCGATTCAGTAATTTAAAGAGAGGAGTTCATGCTAAGTTTTGGTTGTGTAGATTTAGTGTTTGATAAAATGACTCAATGGGCTGTGGTGTTAACTAGCTTGTAAATTGGGCTTAAGCTTGAATTTCTAAGTAGAGTTTGTAATGGTTCAGTCTTGCCAATGTAATGTTCTCATGTTTATCAAGTGATTGAGGTTGTTGCTTGTATAGAATTGGAATTCAAGATTCAAGGAAAGGTTCTGCCAATTGAGAGATAGATTTGTGAACATCTCCTTTGTTTCTAATGATTCAATGAACTTGTTAATGAAAGCATGCCATGGAAATGCTGGACTGATGTATGGTTGTCTGATATTGGACAAGAGTTATTGAAGAACTAAACTTTAGAAAGTTATTAAAGCTCTCATAATATTTGTTGAATTTAAATATAGTATTTGATGGCAATTAACCAATGTTAGAATTTCTTGATTATAGGCATCATGCCTTGCTGTGATCTGATATGCTTGAGTATTGGGCCTACTTCTATATGGACGTGGGCCCGATAAGACATTATGACTATGAACTAGAGTTTAATGTAGACATGGTTATGATTGCTAGGAAAAACGGGAAGGGCAAGTTAAGAACCCCGGGAGTTCCGAGTCAGACTTGACTTGCTTAGGACTACAGGTGAGTGGACCTACTGTATATTCTCGTGTTTTGATCGGGTTTTGCCGTGTTTTCGGCTTATGTTTCCTCGGCTAAGATTTGTTCCCGGTTTTGAGAATGCTTTCGATTATTTACAGCTATGGTAGATTGATGTTTTTTGCATATGACTAGCTGTAGATCATTGAGATAGACATGAGATAGATATAGGACGTGAGCATCGATCTTTGCTTCCTGTTAGACGATCCTTGCTATGCAGATGCGGCTCCATTGAGCTAAGACCAACGTGATACCGAGTAGGGGAAAGGTTTTCTTGTTTTCAAAATGAATTTCTAGCATCAAATCCTTGTTTTAAAAATGAATTTATCTTAAAACCCTTTTCCAACTCTCTGGAGTGCTCGGTACCACTAGTGAAGACCTAGATCGGGGGAAACCTCGCGGCTTCACAGCCCAGATCGGGGGATACCTCGCGGCTATTTATCTAAGATCTTAGCAAGTTGATCCTACAGAATTGCATTCTTATCGATAGACGCTCACATATCTAGACATCTCATGAGACATAGACATGTATGATAGTGACTGAAGACTTTTCGGGTTTTCTCGGACATTGCATTAGACGATCATCCTGATTAGGAGGATCATGCATAGACGTCCATGCTTTACTGTATTTTCTACTTGTATATGAGTACAGAGTACTTTCTATATACATGATTATATTTTTCAGATGCACGGGTCTTAGTTGACCTGACAGTAGGGGTCACATATCACTGAGCTCTGTAGCTCAGTCCCTCTTTCTTACTCACCTTGTGCAGGTAGCAGACAGAAGATCGGGTACAAGCTAGGCACGGTGAGATGTGAGGTCTTAGTTGGCTCTGGCGTCCCACAGTCGTTTTCTTTCCGTTGTGTACTCTGGAATTTTATATAGTTATTGTATAATGTGTTTTGGAGACTAGACCCAGACGTGTAGTCTGTGGAGAACTGTAACAGATTTGACTTGTCTTTCTAGAAGAGTTTCAGGTTTATTATGTTTTATTCTTATCGTCTCCAGATTATTCCGCAGATTTTTAGATCAGATTTAACAGCCTTGGGCTCAGGATACGCACCTGGGCTGGCTGGTGTGACACGTGTCCCTATTGGGGACCAGGGTGTTACAGAAAATGCTGAAATATCAAACTACTACAAGAAGTAAAACTTTTAGTATATCTACTTTCAATAACTTACTTTGTTAAAGCGAGCAATCAGTGAAATTGAAACCCATCCTAGATCATTCATTATATGTTGAAGAATAAAGACTAGAATTATGTAAATCAATCACTGGAACACCTAAAAAGTCATGTAAAAAAACCTAAAATTCGGATCTAACAATCTAGCAAGTCAAACCCTAGATTAGAGTAAATCAACTAAATGTTTAACAAAAAAAAATCTGAAAATTAACAGATTAAATTCATAAAAACTACAGATCCATAGATTAACTAAAACATCAGCGAGAAATCCCATAGATTAAAATCAAATTGAAAATAAAAATGACAAGTAAAATATAAGAAATTAAAAAATTATACCTCATGTTCATCATCGTCCTCCTCATCCTCAGCATCATCGTCGTCATTGTCTCCACCTTCACCACCATCTCCATCCTCATCCTTCTCATCCCCGTCTCCATCCTCATCCTCCCCATCATCATCCTCCATAGTATGGACATGTGGCCAGCCTCTCAGCCTTTCATCCTCCTCATCTTCATCCCCCTCATCGTCATCGTCCTTCACCTCCACGATCTCCTGATCGTCAACACTCTCCTCATGAACATCGTCGTCTTCCACCACCCTTCCCTCCTTGTCGTTCACCCCCTTGTCGTTCTTTTTGTTTTCTAAATTAATTCGGGAAAAATAAAGAAGAAGAAGGATGGATAAAGAGAGAGAGGAGATCCCACTAGCTTACCAAAGCCGGGAGCACACAAGCAAGATCAAAGATAAGCAAATAGATCTAAAGGAGAGATCGCCGGGATTCTCCTCCACCTCCGCCGCCACACCCGTCACAAGCGCCACCGCCTTAAGCCGCCCAATAGACGAGGACCATCTTCCATTCATGGAACGGAGAGAACAAAATGAAAATTTTAGGGCTTAAAATCTCGAGCGGGAGAGTGGGGAAAGATTTGGGGGGAAATGAAAATTTGGAAGGATAAACGATAAACACCTGCCATTTGCGACGGTTCTCAAGAAACTGCCGCTAGAAGCATACATTCAGCGACGGTCTTATAAAAACCGCCGTCAATTCATGCATTTAGAGGCGGTTAACATATGAACCGCCGCTAATTTCATGAATATAGCGGCGTTTCTGATATAAACCGCCTCTAAATGCATATATTTAATGGCGGTTTCAAAAACCGCAGCGATAACCGCCGTTAATAGTGCATTTAGCGGCGTTTTTCTAAAACTGCCGCGAAATGTTCGCCGCGAAATACATGATTTCTTGTAGTGCTTGGAGAGAGAGGGAAGGAAGGAGATAGAGAAGGGGATCAATCTTATAGAGCTACCGACGGTATTCTCTATCATGTCTATTTTAGATTGTATTCTTGTTGATTTGGATTGGAATTCTCTATTAGTGGGGAACTAATCTTATAGATACTTGGGTATGGGAAACCTTTGGATATTGCATTAATGACATATTGATTTCGATGTTTTGATTGATTAGATGTATACTTGAATGTCTATTGGATGTTTTGTATTGATTGTAATCTCTTTACGTTGCGGGAACCCGGAGAGATGACTTGGGTGCGATACAAGGGCTAGAGCTAGCGCCTCCTTGTATTAGGGACATACTCCATTAGAGAGGGTTGTGAGTACGCTGAGGGATTCTGGTGCTAGAAGGAGAGCGACTCTTTAATATGATTTAATCCCACAATCCTTCCAAGATATTGGTTCCCTTGAGCTTAAGACAATCCTAGGAGATTAGTTATTCAATCACCTCGGGAGAGGGGCTGGATATAATTTAGGAACTCTTGGCATAAGCATCTCTGATCATCTTCATAGACTTCTTTATGTATCTTTCAATTTAAATCCAAAAGGGACTCATGCCCAAGTATCTCCTTCTCATGCTATAGTTTTCTCTCAATTAATTCTTGATTTCCAAAGTTTGTCTCCAATCCTTTAATTCCATAGATTTAGACTCAAAAACCACCAAATCTTTGACAAGACTGGATAATAAAAGTTTGGTTTATACTAGTAATCTATTCCCTGTGGGTTCGACACTTGACTCTCATAGTTCACTCTACTACTTGATCACGACCCGTGTACTTGCGGAAATTCCATCAGAAATCTTATACTCGTCCAAGTCGAAAATACTCATCAACGGGCAAAGCAAGGGCTACATCAGGCACAAAAGAGGGTTGAGACAAGGGGATCCTCTCTGATACCACTTTAATCTATTACTTCTCGATTTCAGGCCTCTCGAAGGCTAGCGTGTGCATCGGTACATGCGGTAGAGTTAAACTACGCTTTCGATTACAAGGCCTAAGTGTAACACAGCAGACAACAGCATAATCATAAACATAAACAATTCAAAAGGAAATAAAACCATAGGGGTCCATAAGCCCTACAAGGTTCTACATAGTAAGTGTCTCACACAACAATGAAACATAAGAGAGATCCTTAGACCTCAGCAACTCTTAGATCCCTGACAGCCTCCTCTACACAAGCCCCCTATACCTCGGGATCTGAAAAAGAAAGAAAGAGAAAGTGCGTCAGCTTTCGAATGGAAAGCCCAGTAAGTACCCCTACAGAGTCACAAAGAGATAATATAATAATACGTTAAATAAAGGGACCACATCCCTAAGAAAGTATCTCTAGGAGTCTACCACAAGTAAAAACAACGGTACGACCCCTAACAACAGAAGCCCTCAAGCTCTGTGTTGAGTTTCAAAGAAAGCTCAAGGATCACCCCCGGTCAGCGTATCCAGCTAAGCGTTGTAAACACGACCCTCTGGTCGCTCGACCCTCCGGTCATAAGCTGGTAGTACCACCTCTTCTACGTGTCGACACGGCCAGCGAACCATTCCCATTGACGAGTAGGACAACTAGAGTATCGCCTCTCTGGCGTGGCAAGCAGAAACGCCAGGGTGTCCCGTTCCTGAACGTTTCCCTAACGGTGCCCCCACGCTCCATTGATTCCGGGCAGTAGACCCATAACAAATCAGGGATACTAATATCCCGAAACAATCAAACATGCTTAACAGGAATAAAACCAAAAAAGATAGCATGTATGAATACAATAAAATAATAATCAACGTAATAACAGCAAAGCCAAGAAAACTCCGAAGAGTTGGTACAAGGCAACTGTACTTACCTTTAATAAGAACTGGGAACCTCGCTAGTTCCTCCCGACCTGTCTCTAAGTCTTCACGACAGTATATGGTAGTGAGGCTACTATTAGTGTCAACAATAGTAATAAGACCCTAGTTATTTAGATGCACATGTATAACTCTTTCTTTCTCTCTCTCAGGGGCCATAGCCCAGATAAATCACACAACATTTCATGGAGTTATTATTTCTCCCTTCCCAAACTTAGATCCATAGGTTGACTTTCCTTTTCATCCTGGTCAAACTAGAGTCAAGCGACCAACTTTGACACACCCTTATCGTGTTAAAAGTCTATTAGATCGAGTCTAATTACTTACAACTATTGGGCCCATTCTTATGGGTTATCAAGCCCATTGGAATTTGAGTGGCCCAGCTCTACTTATATTAAAAGGCCTTCCACTATCCCAACGACCTCTCATGGCTTAGTGGTTAAGGCTTTACGGTAAATTAATTATTTAAATACCTAGATGTTAAGTATCAATCAATCTATTCAATCAATTTAATCAAATCAATTCCTAACTTGGTTAGACCAAACCCTTTCAATCAATTCTACTTAACTTGGTTAAGTTAAATTGATTAAGCTTAATCCATTGATCTAACCAAAACACTTTGCCCGACTTAATCAATTGGTCTAATTAAGTCAACTAACTAAATCTGGACTAGCTCACTGTGCCAATGGGTTAACCCTAACCCACTAACCGAACCGGCTTAAATTAACCAAATTATAATTAAACATTTCAGCCGATTAAGCACACTTTGATAATTAATTTAATTATTTAAATTAATCACTTTTTTTTCCTTTTACTCTACTTCTCCTCTCTCGCCGAGCATCCAGAGGGCCGTCATGCGTGAGCACCAAACCTTTGGTCCCCGTCTGCCTTGCTCAGCCCCAGCCACCAAAGAATGTTTGCTTTCGTCTTGTGAGGCTTCTCCACGGAAGGTGGTAGCTCCACCGTCTACGTGGGAGTTCACAGTCTTGGTTGGCACCTCCTTCTCTTTTGGCGCACTTGAGTTACCATTATAATGCAAGTATTTAATTTTTTAAAACCTCAGTCAGACAGACGAGTAACACCTCTCCTCCTCCCTCGGTCTCCTCCTCCTTCCAAAGATCACGGAAATAGTCGCGAGCACGACCAACAGCTTCCCCTGGCTCCTCCTTTCCACCTCTGATCACCGGCGCCGGGAATTCTCCTTTCTCGATCACCTCGCCATTTGTTTGTCCCTACTAAAAGATTGGAGTGATTCTCTTATAGCCGGTGAAGATGAGGCGCTAGAGACTCTCAGACCATTAACACAGTACCAGCAAGCTACTCGGTTAAGTAGCGATTCGGAGAAGGCGCGTAAGCGCTCTCGGCCCGTTTGGAGAGCGGCGATTGCCTCGGGATAGGATTCGTCAGGAGCGGTGGGGTTCATTGCGTTTTAACGAACAACCACGATTTAATTTAAATGCCTTGAATCTGATATTAAATTGGATCAACGATCAAGATTTTCCAGCGACCAACTGCCGGATCGTCAGCCTCTGCCTCGCATCTAGCACTAACTTAGACGGATCTACTTTTGATTTGCCACGTGGCCTCACGGATGTCTTTATAATGCATCGCGATCTACACCGATCCCAGATCTTCTAATCTCCACTATTCATTTATTTATATAGAAGTATCTACTGAATAATTAATTAGAGGTCCTTGAACCTTTCTAGATTTCAATTTGGTCCGTGAGAGAGAATAATTTATCTTAGGTCCTCTAAATTTTGGAAATTACTAACAGGTCCCCAAGGCCCCTAATTAACCCTAATTAGGATTTTATTCTTTTAAATTTCCATTTTTCCCATTTAATCAAACCGTTTAATTAATTAGGGAATTTATTTAATTAATCAATAATTTAAAGAACATTTAAACAAGTTTTTTTTAATTCACAAAAATCTTGGATTTTACAACGGAAGTGTGGCCCGAAGTGATCTCACTTTTGGTAAAATGAACAAAAAAAAGTGGGGGAAGTGCCCACTTCGGTGCCCCCTCACTTCCGTGCATATGAGCACAAAAAGTGGTACTTCCCCCACCATCCATGAGTTCGAGGGAAGTGGGACCACCCACTTCTGACTTCTGGACAGTTACGGGCAAGTGAACCCCCCATAAATAGCCAAGTAACATCCATTTGCAGGTTTATATCTTTCGTAAAATTATGCAACATGCAAATTTAAAGTTTAAGAGGTCTTTTACATAGTAGGACCCTTCCTACTTCTTCAATTATACAAAATCAACCATCCCTCTTTCATTCAATAATTAATAGTTATCACAGGTTCTCCATAAGAAGGATTAAACAGTCAGATTTACCATAAAGTAAAAGCATCATTCCACAACCTGGACATTTTGCAACTACACAGAGTTCAATTGCAAACAAATTAGAACCCATTACAACAAGATTATAATCTTCACCCCATTAAACCCCCATGCGGTATATTTGTAGGTTATTATTAAAGTTCCTATACAAGTATCTATACACACATAAGTCATTGCTATATGTAAAATCCAGGAATTTAGGGAATAAATTTTTTTTTCTAGCTATTTGCTTTAGTCATTTGATTAGTAAAGGAAAATTCCCAAGTTGGATTTGTTGAACTTTTGAAATTTATAAATTTCTATTTGCTCTATAAGCAAAAGGTTGATTAATAAATAGTTTCTAAATTGCTCTTTAATTATTTATCAATTAAAGAAGTTTCCCATGTTTGGAATTATTTGGACTTAATTGGAAAAGAAGGAATAAATTGGTTAAATTCCTAAACTGGAGTTAATTGGGGCTGTCGAGGACCTTTTGGTAATTTAAGAAATAATGGGGACTTAAAGGGAATTGTGTCCCTCTCACAGAAGGAAGGACTTGCATGTAATCTTTTATAAGAGGAGGACTTATGCGCAAAAAGGGCACGTGAAGCATGCGTGCCCTCTTACAAAGTGGACATGTGGACTTGGAGATTCGTGGATGCATAGGATAGAGAAGATCTGGTTGTCCGTAACGATCTACAAGATGATGTTGCATAGGCCCCTACCATGCGAGCTGATCTAAACCGCTCATCCGTTGATATGTCTTAAGTTCTAGGCAGTGAGATAAATCTAAACCGCTTAACCCTTCCATCAGATGCAATTAATCCAGGCCGTTCATCAAGAGGATAACGAGTAAGTTCGAGACAAAGGGGCGTCATAAAACCGTTGATCATCAAGAGATCTCCACTGTCCATCTGGAGAAAAATCCAGATCCGAGGCGCGACGGCGAGATCACCGGTCACCTCCAGGAGCTGACCGATCTCGAGGCACGTATGGAGAACAGCTCATCACGCCATGCATGCAATCCTTACCACTCATCCGAGTTAGGTATCCCGATCACGAGGCAGAGGAGTGTCTTCCTCCGCCAGCGGGTGCGCCACTGCGTAAACCCTAGCTGCTCCATTGATCGCGCAATCAGCTAGCACTGGGAAGAGATGACATCGTTGTGATCACCGGGATTGAGTTTCCGGCCAGCCTCCACCTCGAACCTTATATAACCTCATCCTAGAAACCCTAAAAGCAACGAAGAGGCAGAGAGACACCTGCGGACGTTGGAGACAGCAAGAGGACGAGGACGGCGTTGGCCTGCTCAAAACCGCTCTAAACTCCTTGAGGACCCCACAGTGAAGTGCAGAACCTCCATTCGAGGCGCAGCAAGCACGAGGACGACCTCTATCGCTTGGGAAGGAGGTGGAAGGGTAGAAGACGGGAGGCACTTCGGATCATAGATAGCGAGCATCCGAGTCTACGATGTCGCCTGAACACCGTCCGGAGAAGCCACAGCTCGGTAAGCTCTTTAAAACTTCTATTTGATGGTCTGAGTTCTTTGTGAAACGTAAGGAAATCATAAAAAAGATTAGTTTAAGGGTTGTTGATGCACATGTGTAGGTTTAGGTAAATAAACTGCATGTTGGTAATACCTTCTACAAATCATGGTTATTGACTAAGTGATTAAAGCTTAGGCATGGATACATTAGGATGTCTGTAAACCATGTTCTAATGAAGATCCTCTCAAAGTAATAAGTAGTGTAGCTGTGGAGATCTACTTATACTTACCTGATGTAGTGGCTTTGGTTAACATGGTTGAACAAAGTTGAGGGTTTATGAACGCCTGTGTTTAGGTTCCTGAAGATTGGTGTTAGTTCATAGCTGGTATTTACTTTTATGATTGTTTATGGACTGTGGGGGGGGGGGGGGGGGGACTCTTTCCCTTTGTAGTTTGATATCAATTAAGGATAGATGGGAAGGGAGTTAACAAGAAATATGAGTAATGGTTGGTAGGAGTCCCAGCCTTATTATCTGGTCATTTGGGGCTTGGGGAAGGTTGTTGATGGGCTTTGTGATCAAGTTATAGGCAGTGATTAGGGTTTATCATTATACACATAATAACTAACTGTTGGCTCAGTCTGGTTTATACTTATATAGTTACCAAGGTATGCATGGATAATGGACACAAGTTGTATTTCTAGCTTACAGAGGATTAAGCGAGAGAGAATATCAACAGGTGAGGGTGATGGTTGCATTTTATGGTCAAGTAATTAACATAGGAGATTATTGTTAATAATAGTATATGGGGGGGAAAATGAACATGAATAATCAAGGAGGAAGCAAATCCTCTAATGGGTCAATGTTTGGAGATTAGTTTCGTTAATCTACTTAAGTTGAATGTAAGTATACTATAATGTGTGATAGAATATAAGTAAAGGGTTGTTAGACATGAATTGTGTGTTGGGTCTAATTAGATCCCAAAAAGTGAGGTTGAGCTTTGTTGCTTCCAAGAAGATCAAGCATAAGTGATTAGAGGAACGCAAGTCTCCAATAGCCACAGTGGAGAGTCCTAACCACCAGAATACCATGATTATTTGATTAAATAGTCAGGTTTGATCCGTTAAGACAAATTCGCCTACAAAGAAGGCTAGGTCTAGCTGTGTCCAACAAGATGGGTACGCCCGTTTGAATAGACTGTCGGAGGATCATACTCATGCATCTAGAATGTGAGGTTTAAGCTAGTTCTATTGCTGATATAGACTTCACTATCAGATACTGACATAGAGTGTGGAGACACCCCAAGAGGGAGTCACATGTGATTCCCGACACGTCTCGATAGAGGTAAGTACTTTAGCCTAGTACCTTTATCCTTTGATGAGTATTCTTGATTTTGTCTCATTACTCAGTACTTCTTGGCTTCAATGTTGTTGATTATGCCTGATTCTTGCTCTATTGTTGAACGCTTATTGGCTTAGATTTCTCCATGTTTGGTATACTGTTACTTGGATTGCATACACGTATTAATTCTCTTGCTTTATTGATTTTCCATGTTAGTGTATGTATACTGATGTGTTGGCATCCGTTGAGTATGCTTGTGATCGCTGAACATGCCTGCCCGTTGATCGGTACGTGGTCGTGGTAACACGTGAGCCTGTGCTTTATTCGGGTAGGTGTATGTCGGTTGCTTCTTGTTGCTGAATATGCCTTCCTGTTGATAGGCACGTGGCCGTAGAAACATGTGAGCCTGTGCTCCGTCTGGGTTGGTGTGTCAGCTCTTCTTGTGTTGTGCATTCTCCTGCTCAGTGCAGATTGTGTTGCGGGTGTCCAGGGGGAGGACACTCTGGACGTTGTGTAGTCCTACCAGAAGGAAGAAACTCTGGACGTCCACCCATCAGTGGGGGGGATACGCTGGCCATGTACGTACATATAGGAGCGCTACCGGACTCGAGGGTCTGGATGTGATTAAGATTGAAGATTGGCCGAGGTCGATGACTGCTGGGGAGATGACTCGATTGTTCTTCATATCTGATTGAAATCCTTGGTGTGTGCTTGTACTCATTGGATGGTGATCCTCATGTGTTTAGACTTAGACTTGTTCTTATTGTGTTTGCTTTGTGTTGAATCACTGTTTCTTGGTTGTTTTTCTTGACCTCATTGTATTCCTTGCCAGAGTACTTACTGAGCTTTCCATTCGAAAGCTCATTCCACTCGCTTCCCTCGTTTGTTTCAGGTCTCGAGGAGTAGGTGACTCGGGATCTGAAGCTGCGCGAGGGATTGAGATCTTCTAATAGAGGTTCGAGGACCTTAGATTTACATTATGTGTGAGATTGCATTTTCTTTTGTAGGACCCTTGTAGGGCCTTGATTAAGTAGGGTGACTGTACCATTTTGATTTCATTCCACTGTAAAACTCTGAGATATTATTTAGATTATTAAGATTTTGTTATATGTTCTTGTATTACCTAGGCCTTGTATCCGAGTGAGGTACACCTCTACTTGGGTACGGTCGGTCTATGCACGTACCCGAGGCCCTAAAGATAGGATCGGGGCGTGACACTATTGATATAAACACGGTGAACAGTTCCCTGCTCTTAGTTCCTCAAACCTTCATAGAGAACTACCAAACTCTAAATATATAACAAGAGACTAATATTAGGTTCTTAAGATTGAGTCCACATAATAAACTCTAATGCTTGATAAAAAATAGATGGATCAACTATCTCACCTGCGCCTCCGAAGTACTTAGTCCGGATGTTGCCTCTCCCTCGCGAGTTCCGACTGATCACTGGGGTTCAGCTTTAATAGCAAGGGACACAACGATGAACCCTCCTTTCTCATTCGGTTCCACACTAGAGAATGGTGGTTGCGGCAGTGTTGGTCTCGGGTGAGAGATGAGAGTAGCTAGGGTTTGAGGACTGCCTCTCTACTTATAGGAACTCGTGGTCAGCTGGAGGATAAAATCGCAATCTCTTTTATCACAGCTAGCCGGTACGTGATTAGTGGAGTATCAGATAACTCGGGGGCGCGTTCACAGGCAAAGGAGAAACAAAGAAGCCGCGCTTCGGGATTGGTACACTCAGCTCAAATGAACGGTCTGCGGCTTGTTAGTTTTTTGTTTTATTTTTATTTTTTTTCCACGCGCTTTCCCCCTCCAACGTGTTGTATATTGGATCACGAGTATATTTGCAATCCACTTATCCGGGCCCTTGATTTCAAACGAGTGAAATATCTGCTTGAAGTTCATGTGCAACTTTAGTAAAAAGCCCCTGTAACCCCTCTAAATTATCATCCAAGTGTGCATGGCCACTCTTCGGGCCTTTTGTAAAGAGCCCCCCCTACTTCCTTGTATTTGCATACAAGTCCATATAATCAGATTTTTCTGAGTTCTCTCTTTTGCAGATAAACCCCACCACCCCTACAATTTACGACTTGGTCCCTCTCTGTGAAAGAAAACACATTCTCACTTAAGCCCAACCCTTCTTTGAAATCTCGAATAAGTCCCTGATGACCCCAATTAACCCTAATTAAGGCATTAATCAATTTAATCCATCTTTTCACATAAAATTAAAGTAACTCCAAATATGGGGAATTTCTTTAATTAACTAATTAATTAAATAAAAAATAGAAAACATTTATTCCATAAAAATCTTGGATTTTACAGTGCATGTACCATTAGGAGTACTTTTATTCCGTTGTGCACTTTTCTGTTAGACATATTCATGATTATGTCTTATTATATTCCGTTGTACATATGATGTATGCTTTTGACTATCAAGGCCTTGTATCCGGGTAGGGCCCGTTCTTGCTTGGGTACGGTCAGTTTATCGTGTGTCTGTAGAGCCTAGGATTTTTGGTCGGGGCATGACACTTCAGGTTTCAAGAATGAGAACTAAAATAACCTCCATAAATAATCAATAAATGTGATAAAAATATGAAGTACCATCATATGTAACAATACGTAAGGGACCCCACAAATCCAAATGAATACAATAAGCAATATCTTTACTAGTGTGGCTAATGTCTTTGAAGCTTTTTCTATGATGCTTGCCACAAACACAATGCTCACAAAATACCTTTTCATCAATGCTTACATTTAGACTGAGATCTTGCTTTATCAAAATCATCATGACTCATGTGCCAAAGTCTTTTATGCCACAGCGAGACTGATGATTTGTTGTTTTCGGCCACCATATTTGCATCATCAACAATGGTTCCACCAATCAACTTGTATAAATTATTGAACATTGCAACGTCCATTAGAATCAAGAAACGTTTGTAAATTATGATTATTACACATTCTCCCCAGTATTTGTAACAAATACGATGCATTCCTGACATTGTCAAGTGTTCTCACAGTACTATCAAAGATCTTGATTATGCCAATCCTAATTAACTTGCTTGTTGATTTATTTTCCATCCAGGTAACACCATCACAAGGTTTATAAATACTAATCCAAGACCTGTGTGGAGTCTGGACACATATAATGAGTTGATCCACTATCAAGAATCCAATTTTGGTAGAAAATAGGATTGAAGTTGGACATGAACACTTCATTTTCTAATTCTTTGAAACTAATCCCTTCAACTTGAGTTGTTTCATTTTTGGATTTAACACATTTTCTTTCATTCCCATTGTCATTGCATGAGTGCAAATTTTTTCCTTTATTTTCTAACAATCTTTCTTCATATGATCCCTTCGCCACAGTTCCAAAGAAACATTCTTTGACCCCTTAACATTGACTTTCCTTTGAAAATGCTTCTACTATTGCCACTTGATAATTACCTCTTTTCTTTACACGCTCTCTTGCCAAAAGAGCTTCATTCAAAATGCTTTCAGAATTCTCCATATAGGCTTTTCTCTAGAGTTCATTGATGAATAATGTATCTATCACGCAATCCAAACTAAGCTTGTCAAATTTACTACAATTCAAAGTAGTCACCAAATTATCATAACAATCCAGTAATGTAAATAGCAATGTCACCACTTTGTATTCCTTTTCCATCCTCACACCTGTACTTTCAAGTTTTCTAATGATGTTATTGAAAGTATTCAAGCGTTCAGAAATCTTCATGTCTTCTTTCATCATTAATGAATATATCCACCGTTTCAAAAGAACTAGATATAGACTTAGCTTGATATAGAGCTTCGAACTTCTTCCACAATCCCATGGTCTTAGTTTCTCTTTTCACATTGAAGATAATCTATTTTCCAGGTACAAACCACTTCCATTACCCTTTCTTCTATCTCCTCCCATTCTTCTTCACTTATCTTCTTTGGCTTCTTGCCCATTCCAAGCAAAGTCTTGTGTTACCATCTTTATACCAAAATATCTCATATTTTGATCTTATATATATACTTGAAGTCCTTTTGTCTATCAAATTTATTGATCTAAGAGTGAGATTTCTCCATGTTGCTATGCCTTGCCTTCACTTAAGAAATATAACAAACACATTGTATAAAAGCCCAAAAGCTCTAGTACTAATTGATGCGAAATATTCGTATCACTACCTTACAATTGTTAATGTTAATACAAATAAACCAATCCAACACCAACAATAATAGATACATGTTTATGCTAGTGTTCCAAGAAAATTCAAGAAGGCACCAAACGATAGAGACCCCCAATAGTGTTGCGTCCATGGACAAGACGCCAAGCAATAATCCACTATGAAGATAAAAATATTACAATGGGAGAGTAGGGCAATACCTTTTCTATAAATAAGGTGTGCTCTAACCCTAATGACGCTGGGCGGGGTAGCGATTAACCATCGGGCTTACCGAAACAAAGGGGATCGCAAGGAAGACGACAAAGGAACCAATAAGAACCAGAGAATATCTCTAAAGTTCAAGAAAATTTCATTCAAACAAAGACTAAAAAAACCAAAGCTAGTCCACAAGCTGGACTAAATAGCTTGAAACCCTAGAATCAAACTATTTTGAAAATTTCACCAAAAAAGCAAAAGTCCAAATATTATTTAAAAATGAAAATTTTAAATAAAAAAAGCTCTAAATAAGATAACTAATCAGCTACAAATCTGGAACAAAACATATTTAAATCACTTCCTAATTTGACAAACGATTTATTACTAAAATTAGCTAAAAATATCTAAACGACGATCTGGTGGGAAAATAGTGGGATTTGAATATGAAGACGACATCTACTAAACCTATCTTGGTGACTACGGTGTGCGCGTCGAAAAGAGTTTTCCAGATTGAGGTCATATGCACGATTTCGACACCCGTAGCCAAAGTTATGGCCAAATGACTGAAATACATCATCTGGCTCAAATCCTCCTGGATCAGTCACCTCCGGTTGGAAAGAACTCGCCTCGAGTTCACAATAGTATCTTCAGAATCCATGAAACAAGGACTCACCGGATCCAATCTTCCAACCCTTAAACTTATTATACTCGCCAACAAGAAACGACCAAGAGTTAGTATAACCCAAACAAAATCATCAACATTAAAAGGTACCGGCTCAAATCCATGCTGTGTTTCCTTGTTGTAGAGATTTATGTTAGATAAACAATCGTCTGCTTTCTTCTTCCACTTGGCCAAACCATAAGTAATATATCACTGAGATATATCACAGTCAGACTTAGCAGCTACCTTTGGCCTCCTGCTCTTAGATTTATCATGTGGAACTATACTTCCATTTTCAACATTGGTCTCTCAAAAACTTCTGCGGTAGTTTCATCCTTAGTTGATGGAAATACGAGTGAATTTCCATATTTTTGGATCTCTCTGGAGAGCTTGTCAGCTGATGCTTTGATGGGCATCCCAGTGCGATGGAAAACAAAAGGTAGGATTACCTTGCTAGCCCCATCATCGTCATATATAGGCTTGTCAATCTCCTCCTTAGCCTCACCAATTTCCTACTCATAGTTGTCATAGATGGGAGAGATCTCCTCATCATAATCATCGTAGATGGGCAAGATCTCTTCCTTCTCATTATCGTCAAAGATGGGCAAGATCTGCTCCTCCTCATTATCGTCATAGTGGGTAAGATCTCCTCCTCCTCATCTTCGTTGTAGATGGGCGAGATATCCTCCTCATCATCATTTTCGTAGATGGGTTGGCCAAACCCGTTCTGATCGCTACTATCATAATGCTTGACTTCCTAAGCCGGAACCTGCCCACGACAACCACGATTGAAATCGATCACTGCCAGACGCCTTGATAACTTCGTGACTTGCCTCCATATATCTTTAATCATCAAGTGTTGGGTTAACTCTGTGATTTGCCTCTATAGATCCTTGTTCATCTCCTTTAGGGCGCTCTGGTCACGGTACTAGACTTCCTCAGTCGGAACCTATCCACGATGTCACCCACGGCTACCACGACCTCCAGCCATTAATACTGATGCCACAAGAAGAAAACGAGTCTCTCGGAGACCAACTGACACCGGGGACCCATGGGCTCACCGGAACAAAGAGGATCGCAAGAGAGATGACAAAGAAACCAATAAGAACCAGATAATTTCTCTGAAGTTCAAGCAAATTTCACTCAAACAAAGACTCCAAAAACCAAAGCTAGTCCACAAGCCGGACTAAATAGCTTGAAATCCTAGAATCCAACTATTTTGGAAATTTCGACAAAAAGGCAAAAGTCCAAAAATCATTCAAAAATGAAAATTCTAAATAAAATAACTAATCAACCACAAATCTGGACGAAATCATATTCAAATCACTTCCTAATTTAACAAACAATTTATTACTAAAATTAGCTAAAAATATCTAAACGACGATCTGGCAGGAAAACAGTGTGATTTGAATTTGAAGATAACATCCAATGATCCTATCTTGGTGAATATGGTGTGCGCGCCAAAAAGAGCTTTCCAGATTGAGGTCATATGCTCGATTTCGACACTCGTAGCCAAAGTTATGGCTATATGACTGAAATACATCATCTGGCTTAAATTCTCCTGCATCACCTAATAAGAGAACCCTTTTTAGCACCTTGAAGAGAACTTCAACACAAGCTTCATTCTATTATTCAAAATATATACTCCACCATACACTAAAACCTAAAATACATTTAGTACAATAAATTTATATTAAAATTATATTTTAATACAATAAATAATTTGATATCATAATCCTAACTGATTACGTAAATTTTAACTCCAAATAGTCTTTAATATGCATATAGGGAATGTTGAGGGTTTTGTTAAATGCTGGGCTGATAGTCTCTAATATGAATACAGGGGTTTAGTTATATGTTGGGTTGACTTTGGTGGATATGAAGCAGGAACGGAGTCATTGAGTTCTCATGTGTTTTTTCTTAGTTATTGGTGCAGTGTGAGTTGTTAAAAGAGTATGTTTCCATTCAAATAACTTGTTTTCGGGGATTCACTACAAAAATTTGGTGTTTTAGAGATTAATATTAGCGGCGGATTTTCTTATCTGTTGCTATATTTTTAAATTAAAGATTTGGTGGCTATATAATGGCAGATTTTCTTATCCGCCGCTATATAGTTTACATCATAATTTATATCTAATTATTTATATTTGGGCTAACTATATAGAGGTGGATTTTCTTATCCACCGCTATATAGTTTACGTAATAAATCGCATCTAATTAGATGTAAATAATTATTTATATCTAATTAACATATAGCGGTGGATTTTCTTATCCGGCGCTATATGCTATGCTCTCCCCCACATACCCGCACGATCTCTTCGGCGAGGACTAATCAACCATAAAACCTCTCTCTCTCTCTTTCATTTTTTTGAAACATTGAAGGTATGTTCTAATTGATGTGCTTTAATTTATAGCAAGGGGTATTCTGGGGATGAATATGAACAATTGAATTCAAGCTGAGTGTTTTGCTTTAGTTTAATTCAAGCTAATTCAAGTTGTTACCCTGTTCTTTGAACTATTCTGGTGTTGAATATGAACAATTTAACATAAGCACCAATCCACAGTCAGGGAGATCTCAATTGTTGT
This sequence comes from Dioscorea zingiberensis, assembly GCA_026586065.1. Classification (NCBI taxonomy): domain Eukaryota; kingdom Viridiplantae; phylum Streptophyta; class Magnoliopsida; order Dioscoreales; family Dioscoreaceae; genus Dioscorea; species Dioscorea zingiberensis. The sequence continues at coordinate 47,223,701 of CM048818.1, read as the reverse complement.
CCAATTAAGCATGCATATGTTTGGCTTTAGTTTAATGCAAGCTGAATGTTTCTTGTTTCAGAATTTTGATTTGTTTAGGAAAATAAAAATTGAGAAAAGGGAAAGCAAGGCATATTGAAAATAATTTTATTGCTTTACTAGGGATTGATAATGATAGAAAAGTGGAGATCAGCTTCATTCCAGGCTGCCAATTAAGCAATCATAAGGTAATGGATTCTACTCATTGGAAAAAAAAAAAATCAAAACTATAAAAGAAGGCAGATACTATAAGACTAACTTGCCTCAAATTTGCCCTTTAATGTTGTTATGTATCAACATTCAATTCACGCCCGGATACGGCGGCCACGGAGGAGTTTGAAAACGCCGCTGGAATCGTTCCATGGCCGTCGTCTGGACAAGAAAACTACCACCCGAGAAAACTAACAATGGCAACCACGGCATGTCCCAAGGCGCAACCGAGTGGAGGCTGGAGCGAGGTAGCCCTAGACGGGAGGACGTCATGTACGCTGCTGCAGTGAGAGGGGACGACAGACGGAGTTTTCTCATCCCAGCACTCACCACCACATACCACCGCCCGGAGAAGCCACTCACCTCTCCCTTGCCTCCGGAGGATCCCTTGAGGGAGAAAGAGTGGTCTGAGGTTCGCCGCAAGAGAAGCCGCAAGCTACAGCGAGATGAAGCTCCCCGAAGACCGTCACAACACCTGGAACCTTTGCGATGCTCCCCGCCCATCATTCATACGGCAGACGGCCCAGTACAAGTGTGTGGACAATGTTTGCGACCGGGGCACATGGCCGACGGCTACCGGAGAGAGATAGTATGCCGCCGCTGCGGGGGCGCCGGCCACAAAGCCTATGAATGCAAGTTCTCAAAACAGGCTATCTTTGAGAGACAGCCAACATCGCCGGCAGCGCCTGAACAGAAGAAGACACCTGCCACCGCAGCCCAACAAGCTCCCAAGAGATCAGCTCCCCTAGCGTCTCGACACGAACAACCGACGAGAGACCTCCCTGCGGCGAAGAAGCCGCACCCAACATTGGAGACCCATGCAAGACCGGCGGCGAAGGAAGCAAAATTCTCTGAGCATGTTATCTTCCTCCCTCTGGACAGCGAAATGGTGAAGGGGAAGGAGACGCTCAGAAGCTTCTCCATAGCCATAGTTGTGCAAATCCATGGAGGGATAGTTTACAGTAAGACCATTAAGGAAGCGTTGAAGGAGAGTCACAATCACGGAGGCTGGCCATGGTCGGCGAAGACCATCCTAGACGGAAGGTACATGGTGGCCTGCCCATCACCGATGGTCGCGAGAGAGCTAGAAAGCACAGGCGTCGTTCTGTTTCCAAATTTCAGCCTGCGTTTTGAGCCATGGACAACCGATCTTTGGGCGCCGGGGAAGGCGGACGGCGAGCGGAGGTGGGTCATCATCAAACACCTGCCACTCTTCTGCTGGAATCGTGACACGGTGGCGAAGCTCCTCAAACCCATTGGGGATCTCGTCCACATCGCCGAACACGGCACAGAGGCAGTAGAGCTCATCCGGGCGGTGATCAGAATTCGGCGAGGGTAGCGCTTGCCGGATATGGATCTGGTGTAGTATAGGTTTCCGACAACATGTGTTCACAGTTGAGCTGGAGAAAGGCAACCTATCTTGCCTTGGGAAGAGGATGCAAAGCTTCGTGATGGCTCTCTCCGCCACGAGATACCTCAGGCTACCTGCAGGGACAGTCAAAGAAGGGCAAAGAGATCTAGGGAGAAGGAGGGGACCGAGGTCACGAGGTTTACCAGGGCGGAGAAAGGAAAGGCGGTACGCACAAGGAAGTCCCCGCCATGGGACATCGGCGGGGATCTCGTCCCGGGGGGCGTGGGGCAGCTTGAGGGCGCTTGGACGGTAGGTCCATGCAAAGGATTTGCACTCAGGTCCAAACGGTGCCCGGGTCGCGAGGTACGAGGAAGCTAATGGATGGTCAACTTGGCGCTTACGCACGGTAGCGGCTCAAGGGGACGAGGTTGGCGGCCTTGGGAAAGGGTCAGGAAGTCTTGCCGCACACGCCAAAGACATGGACGCCAGGGAAAAAGGCAATAATTTGGGTGCATTTGATGCTGATATGGCCAATGGGGCCCACCCAACAACCAACCAACACATTCCACATGGAAAGAATGGATCAAAAACAACCTCTGTGCTGGATAACAAACAGGGAAATTCAAAGGAGCCCAAGCCCACCTCACCTAAAACTTCATTGGCACGGATGACTCATAGCTCAGACAATGAAGCTTTGGAAAGCCCACATCTTGATGAGAGTTCACTTGATCTCAGTGATGAACCAGGCTTACCGATTCCGGCCCAAGACCCAGATCATGAATTAACCCCAAAAGTGGGCAAGGAGCCGAGCTCAGAAATGGAAATTGTATCACCTATTCTAAACAATGAAATGATTTCCACTTACTTGTGCCATCCACCAACACATCCCCAATTAATCCCCCCAACCATAAACATCATAAGTTACAATGATCTACAAACTAATATCAACAGCACACACAAGCAAACACTTGAGGGCCCTAAAATGAACACAATAGAGGAGGGCTGCCATGTAAAAGTGATCTAAAAAATTATTGACCTTGGAGATGGGTGCATCATAGACCTATAAAAAATGAGGCCCAAATTGGTGGAAGGAGGATGGGCCTTCATAACAAATGAGGCATGGGACTCAGTGGATGAGCGAATGTCACAACTCCATGAAACCAAACCAATCGACATCTCTGTTCCATCCAAATCTGATGCACCGATGAGAACACTCAGACCTCGTGGCCGACCAAGAAAGTACCCAAAAGAAGACCCACAACCGGCCTCTTCGAAGAAGCCCAAGTCACGCAAAAAGACGGCAACATCCGAATGTATAAAGGAAGGGACTTTCACGCAAGGTATGAACTCGACACTCTTTCCTGTTCCACTAACTCTCACTGAGTGGCCAAGCAGGGAAATCATTTCAGCAGCAACCATAGTGGGAATGGACCTAAAAGGGCAATCAGGGGGTGACATGGACACCTACATTGCGCATATGCGCAATTTGGAGACAGAAAGAGTCCGCAAGGGATCATGTGTCAGCAACTAATTGCCACAAACCCATATCCAAACGAGGGGCTATCATAAGTGTTTTTATGAAGCACAATATATGGAATGTACGAGGGCTGGGAAAAAGGAATAAGAGATTCCTAATCAGGGACTATCTACAGTCCCAACATGCGGATATCTTTTGTTTACAAGAAACAAAACTGGCCATGATAGATAATTACATCTGGAGGTCAGTCGGGGGGAATACATTCACAGAAGGTCTGGTCCTAGCAGCCAGCGACACAAGGGGCGGATGTTGTATAGGGTGGAACCCCAAAAAGTTCAAAGAAGTCATTAGATTCACAGACACATACTCCATCACTCTCGTCCTGATGGAAGTTACCAGTCAATACAAATGGATGCTAACTACTGTGTACGGCCCATGTGACCGCCGACGGAAGAGAACCTTCTGGGATGAGCTTAAGCAAGTCAGATCAAGATGGCGTGGTCCATGGATAGTAGGAGGAGATTTCAATGCAACAGGAACATCGATCGAGCGTAACCAGGGCAACAACCCGACGTCGAGTTATTGGATTTCGACCAAACAATCCAGACACTCCAGCTTTTTGACCCCCCACTCCATGGCCGCCAATTCACCTGGTCAAACGGACGTTCCACACCAACCATGGCGCGCTTGGACAAATTCCTACTCTCAACAGATTGGCTTACAGACTTCCCAAGGGTCTGGCAAACCGCACTCCCACGTGTTTGGTCTGATCATGCACCCATTTGCCTACAATGCGGCACTCAAGACACGGTGAAGTCCTCCTTCAGGTTTAACCGAGAATGGGGCGACAAGGAGGGATTTTGGGAGATGTTGAAGGAATGGTGGACGGGAGCCTACTACGAGGGCAATGGGGCGTACATCCTGGCCAAGAAACTCACACTAACAAGAAGAAGACTAATGCTATGGAGCTACGAGAACTACCAGAACTTCAGGGGACAAAAAGAGGCGATCCTACACAAATTGCAAGAGCTTGACCTTACCCAAGAGAGTCGAGACCTATGTACAGATGAGTGTATGGAGTACACCGCCGCGCAACAAGCATACGAGGCGATCATCAGAACAGAGGAAGCCCACTGGCGACAACGCTCCAGGACCACATGGCTGAAGGAAGGGGACAACAATACCAAGTTCTTCCACGCAATTGCCAACCAGCGATGGTCTAGAAACTGGATCCACAGCATCGAGGACCAGGGCCATAGGTTGGAGAAAGCCGACGAGATTGGCAAGGCTATCGTGGTCCACTTCACGGGCCTCCTTGGCACTGCACGTACCGATCGATATACCACAAACTGGAACAGGCTATTTGACCATCAGCAAGCACTGGACCTAAGCCGCTTGGAAGACCCCTTTACTGTGGAAGAAATTACTTGAGGCCATCTTTAGGCGGATAAGGACAAGGCCCCAGGACCGGATGGCTTCCCGATGAGCCTATATCAAAAAGGATGGGATTTCATCAAGGATGACATGGCCAAGCTATTTCAAGACCTATACAATGGGCAAGCGCAACTTGAGAGACTCAACTGGGCCCACATTATCCTCATCCCTAAAAAAGAGTCCCCGAAGGAGATACGCGACTACAGACCGATCAGTTTATTGAACTGCTCCATGAAAATCATCACAAAAGTGCTTGCCATCTGATAAGCGTTCAAATGAGCATATTTACATACCATATATATACTTATTTTCATGTCAAATGCAATGATTTGTAGCCTGCCGGTACTTAAAATGCTTCATATTTTGTAAACAGGGCATAAATAGGCCACCCCGACGAAAAGGAAGCATTTATCAACAAAATGAAGAACAAACGAAGATATTTTGAAGTAAATAGGGGGTGAACGGCCTTGTGAACGGCCGCTCACACACAGGCACAAAGGCAGCACAAAGAGAGTGTGAACGGCCTTGTGAATGGCCGCTCAAATGGCCGGTTCGCAGCAAGCCGTGAGGTGAACGGGTGATGAACGGCCAGCGGTTGACTAGCCGGTTCGCTGCAGTCGTGGAAATTTAACGGATCGGGATGAACAGGCCATTCACGAGGCCGTTCATCGCAACTTTTACAGTTTCATGAGCCCAATCAAGGGCAATGTTGTAATTTTTGTAGTGGAGCCCTAATTCATGGGTATAAATAGTTAAGTATGAGAATTTAGAGAAGGTTGGCTTGGGAGAGAGGCTAGAGGAGAGATTAGGGCTTGGGGTCATCACCCCCAAATCTTGAGAATAGAGAACCATTGGAGTTGCAAGCATTGGAGGTAATGGTGTCCTCTATTACCTTTTCTTTGGTTTGTAAGCTTTCCTATTTTGGTTTGAGTTCCCCATTTATAGCGAACTAATCTATTGGTACTTGGGTATGTTGAACTTTTGGATTGAGCATTAATAGCATTGAATGTTTATGATGATTTGTTGGTACCTTCTTGAATGTCTAATGAATGTTATGTATTGATTGTAATTTCATCACTAGAAATTACTTGCGTGCAATACAAGGGTAGAGCTCGCGCCTCCTTGTATTAGGAACTTGCTTCATTAGAGAGTTTCATGAGTATACCGAGGAATCGGGTACTAGAAGGGCGAACGACTCTTTCATGCGAATTCACCCCCATGATTCTTCCAATATACATAAAATTCCTTGAGGCTTATATCAAGTCCTAGGAGACTAGTCATCCAACCACCTTGGAAGAGGGGTTGGGTGTAATTTAGGAATGACCCCTTGAGCTTCATATCAAGTCCTAGGAGACTAGTTATCCAATCACCTTGGAAGAGGGATTGGATATAATTTTGGGACTATTGGCACAAGAAATACCAACTTTGATTCATAAACATCTTTGCTCATCTTTAGAATTGAAATCCAAAAGGGATACATACCCAAGTATCCTCTCTTGCCATTGATTCACCCCAATCAACTCTCAATTTTCAGTTCTTATTCGCAATCCTTTGTAGCTCTTTAGTTTTGAAAACCAAAACTCCCCCCAAATTGCCATTTAGACTAGGTTATTAAAGCTTGGTTTACACTTAGCAATCTCTATTCCCTGTGGTTCGACATCCGACTTCCCATAGTCCACTTTATTACTTGATCACGACCCGTATACTTGCGGAAAACACACCCATCAAGTTTTTGGCGCCGTTGCCGGGGAATAGGATTGCTAGTTAGACTAGGATTTTATTAATTTAGTCTCTTATTTTCTTGTTTGCTTTTTCTTCTTTTATTTTATTTTATTTTGATCCTTTGGATACTCATTTTTCGTCTTATCTCTTCGTGCGAGGAACCATTGCATGACCCGAAGGAACCCCAAGGGTCTACTGGAAAGAGATAGTGAAATTGATAGAACCTTTCATCGCCGTTTGAGAGGATTAGAAGGTTCGTCGCTGGATCCTTCTTCTGAAGCAGAAAACTCAGTCACAGTTGAGATTGACACTAAAACTGAAGTAGTACCCATTATGGCCGAAAGAAGGCGTACATTAGCTGACTATGAGCGATCTTAATACACCAGAGAAGAATTCAGCATCCACCCTCCGAATGTTAATATCAACACCTTTGAGATCAAGGGAAGCACAATGCATATGCTTCAAAATTCTGCTCAATTCGATGGAAGGCCAGATGAAGACCCTCATGCACATATAGCAAAGTTACTTCAAATTTGCAGCATTTCTAAGCCAGATGGAGTCACCGATGAAGCCATACGATTGTGACTCTTTCCATGGAGTCTACGAGGAGGGGCCTATAGTTGGCTCACATCGCTCCCTTCGGGTTCCATCCGTTCTTGGGCTGATATGCTAGAGAAATTCCTGGGCCGCTACTTCCCACCAAGCAAGGCCGCAAAGCTTCGATCTGACATCAATGCCTTCAGGCAGAATGGGGGTGAAACATTTTCTGAAGCCTATGAAAGGTTCAGGGAACTACTTCGTCGTTGCCCTCAGCATGGTATAGATGCGTGTAGCAAGGTCCGCACCTTCTACAATGGATTAGACAATGCCAATAGAGTCTTGGTGGATTGTCTTTGCGGGAGGTTCATTAAGCAACAAGTACCCCGAAGAAGCAGAAAAGATCTTCGAAGACATGGCCGGAAATGAGGCCCATTGGTCCACAAGGGATAAGCAAGTTAAGCTCGTGGGATCGGTAGAAGGCCCTCCGTCTATAGACACTTTCCTTGGTGAGAAAATGGACACCTTGTCTAAACAAATTGACCGCCTAACCGCAGGTGGTGCTTCCCATGTTGGTAGTAGCTCGGGTCCGGTTGCAGTTATGTTTTGCACTACTTGTGGAGGAGGCCACGAGCCATCAAATTGTCCGATCTCTTGTGCTGAAACATCACCTATTGAGCAAGTCAAATACATGGGGAACCAACAGAGAATACCAAATAATCAGTATCGACCACCAAACCCAATGTGGAACAACCCGGCGCTTTCATATGGGAACCCCCAAGCGGGACAATATCCACCCGGTTTTCAGCCGATACCAAGGCCACCGCAAGAAAAGAAATCCACCTTCGAAGAGACCGTGATGAAGTACATGCAAGAGACTAATGCCGCGATCAGAAATCTCCAAGCAGCATTTCAGGGATTGGAGAACCAGGTGGGGCAATTAGCAAAGAAGGTCTCAACAAGGCCGCAAGGCACCCTTCCGGGAAACACGGAGGCAAACCCCTGGGAGCAGTGCAAGGCCATCTCCTTAAGAAGTGGCAAGGAAGTCTGATCACCCATTGCACCTGACCAGCGATTGAAAGTCTTTGTGGAGGTGGAGGAAGTTGAACCCCAACAAGACTCAGCAGGGAAATCAGCAGAGAAAGAGAAAGGGGTAGATCAAACACCCCAAAGCACCTATCAACCTCAAATTCCATATCCAGAGAGGCTCAGAAAAGACAAGGAAGATGCTCAGTTCATAAAATTCATGAGCACGATTAAGCAGCTACACATCAGCCTACTGTTGGTGGAAGTACTCTCACAAATGCCAAAGTATGCTAAATTTATGAAGGAACTAGTTTCCAACAAAAGGAAACTAGAAGATGCAGGTGCTGTCACATTGAATGCTCAATGTTCTGCAATATTGCAACCTGAGCTGCCCAAAAAGCTAAAGGATCCAGGGAGCTTTGTAGTCCCTTGCATACTTGGTGAAGGTGTTATGAAGAAGGCGTTAGCAGACTCTGGTGCGAGTATAAATGTAATGCCCTACAAGTTGTACATGCAATTAGGGCTTGCAGCCCCAAAACCAACGGGGATGACACTTCAACTAGCCGATAGATCGATTAGAAGCGACCAAAGGGGCTAGCTGAAGATGTGCTGATTCAGATCAATCAATTTGTATTCCCAGCTGATTTTGTCCTCCTGGACGTTGATGATAATGTAGATGTCCTGATTATACTTGGTCGTCCCTTTTTAGCTACAGCTCAAGCATTGGAAGACCACGCTCATGGGAGATTGGCACTTCGAGTAGGGGACCAAGAAGTGGTGTTCAAGCTACTTGAAGCCATGCGACACACCATGGATCACAATGACACCTCTTATAGTGTCGATGAAGTTGACAAGAGCACAACCGACTGCTTGAAGGACTTTTTACATACTGATCCAGCATTTCAGTGTTTGGAGGAACTCGACGAACAACATGAAGAGCTCATGAATGTTGGCACTATCTCAACTCAACCTCCAAAGTTGTCACGAAAGACAAAGTGGAAGGAGCTGAAACTCATTGCCGGTGGCTATGTATGGAGACGAAGAAAAAGGGTACCCCCTAAATCCTCAACTCACCCACTAAATGAAGGTGACCCTGGTATGCATTCTCAAACTTGCTCCATATATGATAATTTGGGGAAGATTCTGTTTGGTAAGTGTTTTTATAAAAATACTGATGGATGCCTCTTCACATATGACCCCCCATAAGTAAAATTAAGGTACGTCAGGCTCGTGACGATAAACAAGCGCTTCTTGGGAGGCAACCCAAGTCAAAAATTTCTTTTCAATCTTGTTCCTTTGTATTATTTGCTTTATAGTGATAGAACTCATGAGATCTATTGACATTAAATTCCTTTGTCCGCATTTGCATCATTAGACTCATCATGCTAGGTATGCACTAATGTTTTGTTCAAAATCTGGGCCTTATGGAACCAGAGAGTTTGATTTAAACAATACCTGCCTACATCTTTGATCGATAGTGAACGGCCGTTCACTGGCCGGTTCACATGGTGGTTGGCAATACTACAATACTGTTCTGCAAACATTCTAAATGATTTTTCTCAAAGGGCTAGTTTTTGCTGGCAAACCTGAAATACAACCTTTTGCTCAGTACACCATGTCCCAACTCAACTTGCGATCGTGGTTCCATTACTTCTTCCTCACCAACATTTCCAAGTTGCGGCTCTGTCCACACCACCTGCGTAGGAAGGTCCACGCCCGTGCATCAAGATAATGAGGAGGAAGACACAGCTTGCCGAGCTCACCCACGCATTCACTCTCTTGACCGTTCACACGGGCGACAACCACACGAGCCCAAGCAATCAGAAGCGCCAGCCTTGAACCCTTCGCCTAAGGCCGCACCCAAAGATCCGATGAGCAACTACATATGGATCATTGAGATTTATTGTTACCGTAACTCCTTTTTCGCTTGTTTATCTCCTACACTATGTCATCTCCTTCGAAGCTATCCCACTCTCTCACTCTATTTTGCAGATACTCATGATGGAACACCCCGGCAAAAGCTCTCACGTCTAAACCAAATTGCAACACCATCTACCAAATATAACCGGGGAAGTTTCAGTTTGCCCTCCTCTTTGTTATTATTGTATATTACAAACTTTTCAATTTAATTATATACATTGAGGACAATGTACGCTTTTAAGTGTGGGGATGGGTAGCTCCCTTCCATTGATAAATTCATTGCAAAACTCTAAGTGTGGGGATAGGGAGCTAATTATTTGAAGCATGTTTGACATGGACCTATGATGGCACTATTTGGAAATGCAATGTTTCACTCTACTTCTTGTTCACCATTTTAGTACCCAAAATTTTTTTAGAATTCTCCTACGACACACCATGGACATCTAGAGATTATATTCATGAAATTCAAAAGCTCTAGTCATAATAGATAACCCACTACCATGTTTTGTTGACTTTAATTGATAAGCATTATTCTCAATGGCTCCAAGAGGATTCGTGGCACTAGTTTAGCTTCTGACCCTTCATAATTCAACTTAGTGGACAAGTTAGAGAAAAATAAAACAGTATGTACATAGTAGTTGAGTCATTAGAGCAATAAAGACAAGGTTCGCTACTTGTTGTAATGAAGTAGCTTAGTGTCCTGCCCCCTACTCATGGTATTCCTTCATTCGAAAAATCACTTCTAAGTATGAGCACATCTAGGTAGAGTTGTAACCCTCTAAGTACCCGGGTGTTCTCAGTGCCTAAACAAAGATGTGCATCCTGAAGAAAAAGAGGACTTACACTCTACACTCGATCTTTAGCACGGGAAAGTCGGATCTATTAGAGATGCCCTACCCGAAAAAAAAAAAAATTGTCCACCATTTTCTCCATAGAGGGTTGGTTAGCATAAAACTTAGGGCCTCAAGGACTCTCTAGAGTCCATTGAGGGAATGCTTGTCTTGCTAAGACTCTAGAACACGGTATGTGGAGGAAAACACTCATCTAGAGCCACATGACATTATACAAATTCTAAGTCCCGGTGTGAAAGTAGGAGAATGCACACACTTCGATGGTGAACTTGGGATAGAAGCGTATTCATTACTATTATAGCCTGAGGTTGAACACTTATCGTTTTTTTTTACTTGTACTTTCATTGTCTTGTTTGCTTGAGGACAAGCAAATGCTTAAGTGTGGGGATATTTGATAAGCGTTCAAATGAGCATATTTACATACCATATATATACTTATTTTCATGTCAAATGCAATGATTTGTAGCCCGCCGGTACTTAACATGCTTCATATTTTGTAAACAGAGCATAAATAGGCCACCCCGACGAAAAGGAAGCATTTATCAACAAAATGAAGAACAAACGAAGATATTTTGAAGTAAACAGGGGGGTGAACGGCCTTGTGAACGGCCGTTCACACCTGGGCACAAAGGCAGGCACAAAGAGAGTGTGAACGGCCTTGTGAATGGCGTTCAACGGCCGGTTCAGAGCAAGCTGTGAGGTGAACGGGGTGATGAACGGCCGGTTGACTAGCCGGTTCAGAACAGGCTGTGAGCTGAACGGACTGATGAACAGGCCATTCACGAGGCCGTTCATCGCAACTTTTGCAGTTTCATGAGCCCAATCAAGGGCAATGTTGTAATTTTTGTAGTGGAGCCCTAATTCATGGGTATAAATAGTTAAGTATGAGAATTTAGAGAAGGTTGGCTTGGGAGAGAGGCTAGAGGAGAGATTAGGGCTTGGGGTCATCACCCCCAAATCTTGAGAATAGAGAACCATTGGAGTTGCAAGCATTGGAGGTAATGGTGTCCTCTATTACCTTTTCTTTGGTTTGTAAGCTTTCCTATTTTGGTTTGAGTTCCCCATTTATGGCGAACTAATCTATTGGTACTTGGGTATGTTGAACTTTTGGATTGAGCATTAATAGCATTGAATGTTTATGATGATTTGTTGGTACCTTCTTGAATGTCTAATGAATGTTATGTATTGATTGTAATTTCATCACTAGAAATTACTTATATGCAATACAAGGGTAGAGCTAGCGCCTCCTTGTATTAGGAACTTGCTTCATTAGAGAGTTTCATGAGTATACCGAGGAATCGGGTACTAGAAGGGCTAATCGACACTTTCATACCTAATTCACCCCATGATTCTTCCAATATACATAAAATTCCTTGAGCCTCATATCAAGTCCTAGGAGACTAGTCATCCAACCACCTTGGAAGAGGGGTTGGGTGTAATTTAGGAATAACCCCTTGAGCTTCATATCAAGTCCTAGGAGACTAGTTATCCAATCACCTTGGAAGAGGGATTGGATATAATTTTGGGACTATTGGCACAAGAAATACCAACTTTGATTCATAAACATCTTTGCTCATCTTTAAAATTGAAATCCAAAAGGGATACATACCCAAGTATCCTTTCTTGCCATTGATTCACCCCAATCAACTCTCAATTTTCAGTTCTTATTCGCAATCCTTTGTAGCTCTTTAGTTTTGGAAACCAAAACTCCCCCCCAAATTGCCATTTAGACTAGGTTATTAAAGCTTGGTTTACACTTAGCAATCTCTATTCCCTGTGGTTCGACATCCGACTTCCCATAGTCCACTTTATTACTTGATCACGACCCGTATACTTGCGGAAAACACACCCATCAGCAACAGACTTCAGGGGGTCATTACAGGGCTAATTGATAAGTCGCAGACGGCCTTCATCCAGGGTCGCTCTATCCAAGACAACATCATTATAGCGGAGGAGCTAATTCACAAAATGAGAACCCAGGGACAAGGGGGCGCCATACTCAAAATTGACTTCGAAAAGGCTTTCGACACTGTGGATTGGGACTTCCTGCTTGAGATTCTAGAAGCTAAAGGTTTTGGACCACGGTGGGTCTCCTGGATCAGGGAAATTCTCCACACATCCAAGTCCACTTTGCTCATCAATGGCCAAACGGGGGGATACATTAGACACAAAAGAGGCCTGAGACAAGGAGATCCACTCGCCCTTCTTCTTTTTGTCCTCGCAGCGGATGCACTCACAACCATGATAACGAAGGCATCACGCGGTAATATATACAGGGGCATTCAACATGGAGATTTGCTGGAAGATGAAGTCACCTCACTCCAATACGCTGATGACCTCCTAGTCTTCTGCTCTGGAGACCAGGAACACATATGAACCATGAAGCTTATCTTCTACCTCTTTGAGGGGTTATCCGGGCTTCGCATCAATTACTCCAAGAGCCACCTCATTCCCCTCGGTTTGAATGAAGCGAGAACAGCGGCCCTAGCTAACACCATCAACTGCCAGATGGGCAAACTCCCCCTAAATTATCTGGGTCTTCCAATCTCCGGTAGGAAACCAAGGCGCCAGGAATGGAACCAACTCCTAGACAGGATCAAGGGAAGGATCTGCTCATGGAAGGGCCGGCTTCTATCCTTGGCGGGGAGGATCACCCTCATCAACTTGGTCCTCACAGCTATCCCAAACTACTGGCTAGCAATCTACAAGCTACCGGAATGGGTGTCCAATCGGATTGACATTCTTCGAAGAGAATTCCTTCGGCATGGGCCGGAGCTTAAGGGCAAGGCATATAGGCCGTTTAACTGGCAGCGCATTTGCCGGCCAAAAGAACACGGTGGCTAGGGCATCACAGACATCAGATGTTTCAATGCAGCCATGATGGGAAAATGGTGGTGGAGGCTCCTCACGGGGCAGGCCAACATATGTCGCCAACTTATTCTAAATAAGTATTTCAGGGCTCATTTCTTAACCCGCACAAGGGTGTGACCGTGAGAGCATCCCACTTTTGGAAAGGGGTTTCCGAACAATGGCAATTAATGGAAATGGGTCTGACCGTCAAAGCCGGAAGAGGGGACACAGTTAACCTATGGCAAGACAAATGGATCCAAGGACAGAAGCCAAGCAACCTTTTCCCATCACTAGCCGAGTCCGCCCTGGATCAACATCTTCCTTTGGAGAGGGCCAGAAACAGCCTAGCACACTCCCTTCCACTCTTAAAGCCAGGGCCACTAACCATGAAGGGATCTCTGGAGTTGGAAACACTCCGGGATGCAATCGCCAGGACTCAGGAGGATCAGGAAGACACCAGAAACTGGAACATGGGAGCAAATGGGGTGTTCTCAGTTAAGTCTCTTTACACTTTTACGGTGGATGGAGGAACACGAAGCCAATTCCCTACCAACCTATGGAGACTCTTGTGCCCAAAGAAGATCCAATTATTCCCTTGGTTGGCTGCGGATAACAAGATACTCACCCTGGACAACCTCATTAAGCAGAAATGGAAAGGGAACTGTACCTTGTGTTATTTATGTAATGAACAGAGCGAAACGATACAACACCTATTCACAGGCTGCTTAGTCACAAGGCAAATTTGGGAACATTTTTGCCTGTTGTTCAACCTACCTGCGTGCCCTCTCTCGACACAGGAGATATGGGGGCATCATAGCCTGGGAAAAAAACTGCTCAAGGAAGCGCACATGGGATGGAACCTCGCGACTATGGCCATAACATGGAGTATCTGGCTAGAAAGGAACCAAAGGTGCTTCCAGAATAAACAACGCGTTTTCTCTGGAATCATCCGCTGTATTGCCTTCCTATTGCTCTCCTGGCTTGATAGAACCCACACAGCACTGAAGCAGAATCTGGAACCGTTGTCATCCATCACCCGCAGGTTCGTGGCAGCCACTCACGCAAGTCCACCACAAGCCCCACCCCATGGGGATGACTTCGAAGAGGAGCCCACGAGTCGGTCACTACGGGAGGGGTCCACAAGCACCATGTAATCAGGGGTCCTAGACACCCCGACAGGGGCACGCTAGGGGGAGCTCAAATACGAGCGCCAATGTAGCAACTTGTTTTAAATATTGAATAAAGAAATGTGGTTTATCCACTTTAATCAAAAAAAAAAAAAAAAAAAATTCACACCCGTTTTCCCTTTCATTGCCTTTCCAGCTAATCAAGCATTTAGTTACAATCTCAATTAATAGTGATGTTGTGATAATAAGAATAAAATACTACAAAGAATTAAAGGAAAGTAGTTTCAAGTTTCTTTTTTTTTTGAAAAAAGTGGATAAACCACATTCATTCATAAATAAAAATCAAAGTCATACAATGCATAGAGTTAGTTACATAGATATGTCCGTCTGGTTACATGGTGCTAGTGGAAGTAATGATGCCTGGAAGCACCCCTCACCCCGGGGTATCATCCTTCCCCGATTCAAGGTTCCCAGTAGACTCCCCTGCACTATCCCTCCTTACGCCCTCTCCTCCATCTTCAAAGCTATGCGCAAGACTTCGCTTGACTATCGATTTTATCGGCATCAGCTCCTGTTTCTTGGCCAAATACGTGGCATCAAACCAAGATAACATAAAAAAGTCAATCCACCGGATAATTCTGGAAAAAAAACAAGACGTTTCCAGTACAAACATCTCTGGTTTCTTTCACGCCAGATGCTCCATGTAATCGCCATGATCGCCAGTTGCCATCCTGCTTTAGCCTCTTTATGCAATATACTCCTATAGTACCGCCCCCCTAACCCCATAGATCTTGTATACTACTATGGCTTGAGTTTATCCCAAAGAGCGGACAGTAATGCTCCTAGATTTTTTGTGTTTCCGGGCAGCTGATGAGAAGGTGCCCAACTGACTCTGCATATCCCGAACAAAGGTGGCATTGTGTGTCGCTTCCCCTCTACCCTCGCTTCATAAGGTTATCGAGCATAAGTAACTTGTTGGGCAAGGCTATTTGCCAGACATCCTTTATAGGGCAGCGAAGTCTGCCCCCAGCTACTAATGTCACTCATCCTCCCAGCTGATAATGTCACTCATCCTCCCCCTCCTCTATGGTCGAGCTTAGCATGTCCGTAATGTTAGTGAAGGCCCTGGTCTCCTCTTGGGTAAGAGGCCTCTCCCTTAGTAGCGGCACCTGCCTCTGCAAGTGATTCCTTGGCCATTGCAAAGAAATGTTCGGGTCTCGGATTAGCTGCTTAGAGGTGTCTAGCATTGCTATAGGAGCACTCCCGTTGTGCCATTTATCGTGCCATAAGCTGATAGTGTCCCCCCTCTTGGCTCTAGCTTGAATCCCTGGCTCAATAGTCTTCTAGTGCGATGTTATCCCTCGCCAACAAAAAGAGGCTCGTCCTGGCGGTCTTGTGTGAGGGTTGACATAGGAGTTTCGAAAGTTATACAAATGCTTTAGGCAAATCCCAGCCCTGCCTTTCAGGATGCGCCACCACCATTTGCCCAACATAGCAACATTGAAGCTACGTAGATCAATGATTCCCCAGCCCCCCTGCTCCTTGGGTCTACAAAGCCGCTTCCAATTTACAAGCCTGTAGGAGCTCTTCTGCATATCCGGTCCACACCACAGGAAATAGCGTCGCAAGGCATCGATGAGATGAATAACCCATTCCAGAAATTTGTAGATAGCCATCCAATGATTAGGGATGGCGGATAACACAGAGTTGATTAGGGTGACCCGCTCCCCCATTGATAACAACCACCCTTGCCATGCGCTGATCCTATTTTTGATTTTGTGAATGAGCATTCCCCAATCTTCCTTCCTTGGCTTGGCACCAGATAACGGAATACCTAGGTATGTTATTAACAACTTCTCAATTCTACAATTCAGCATATTGCCCATTGTCTTTGGGGGATGATCAGATGTGTTGATTGGGACTAACATAGTCTTGTGGTAATTTTTGCGTAGACCGGAGAGCCCTTCATATAAATAGAAAATTAGTTTGAGAGTACGCAGATGCTCAATCCCCAGGAACATAGAACTAGAAGATCATCGGCATATTACCGAGATGTGATTTTCTCTCCCCGATCCCCGCAGTAGATACCTTAAAATAGGTTATAGCTCTATTGTCCTTACATAACATCACACAAAAAACATCTGCAATAATGACAAATAGAAGAGGTGAAAGGGGATCACCCTTTCGCAAGCCCCTCTTATGTCTCACATAACCCTTCAACGTCCAGTTAATGAGAATCTTGGACTTGGCTGTCCGGAAAATCATTTGAATCCATAGAATCCATCTTGGACAAAAGCCCCTTGCCTTGAGTACATCTATCAAGAACCCCTAGTCTATTGTATCAAGGGCCTTTTCAAAGTCCACCTTCAAAAGTACCCCACCTTCTCTACTTCTCATGATATTGATGAGCTCCTCCGCTGCAACTATATTGTCTTGATCAATGCTCCTTCCTTGATGAAAACAGTCTGCAATTCGTCAACCCTCGCTATTTTCAAGTTTCAACTCAAGAAATTATTAATCATATACTACATGAAAATCGCCAATCCTTCGCTATTTTAAAGAATTTCATAGCTTAATCATTTTAACGATTTCCTTGCTAAATCATTTCAGCTAGAAATATTTCCGTTACTATTTCGATCCTAAGAAATATTTTGCGAAAAAATATTTTGCGAGAGAATTGCGAGGGAAATAGTTTGCGAGGGATATATGTTGAAGGATGAACAAAGCTTATCATGCAGTGGAAGGTTGAATATTAGTTAGTTATGTTTCAGTTATTATGACACTGGTTCATTAGGATGCAATGCTCTATGAAGGGATGTAACACTTCTATGAAGTGTTGTGTTATTTTGTGATAAGTTGTATCACTTCATGAACAAAAGTGTGTTCTCGCCTATATAAGCATGTAATTGTTGTAGTATGAAAATTAATCCAATCCAATACAATTGTTTGTTCTATTTCTATAAGATTGTTCTCCTGAGTCTATTCTGTTATTTTGGGCTTCTCATCTCCAACATTGTGGTATCAGAGCCAGGTTACAGTAAAAGATCTTCATCAAATGGCAACCAGCAGCAACACTTTGAGTGTTTCTCAACCTTCTCTTCCTATATTCAAAGGTGATTGTTATGAATATTGGAGTATAAAGATGAAGACTCTTTTTAAATCCCAAGATCTGTGGGATTTGGTGGAGAAAGGGTATGCAGACCCTGATGAAGATGAGAATAGATTGAAGGAAAACCGAAAAAGAGACTCCAAGGCTTTGTTTTTCATCCAACAAGCAGTGCATGAAACGGTGTTCTCAAGGATTGCAGCAGCCATTACGTCTAAGCAAGCATGGACAATACTTCAAACTGAATTTCAGGGGTCATCAGGGTAATCACAGTGAAGTTGCAAACTCTCCGGCATGAGTTCGAGACACTTCACATGAAGGCAAATGAATCTGTCCAAGACTTTCTCACAAGAGTACTTGGAATTGTCAACCAAATGAAGACTTATGGAGACACTATTTCAGATCAAATCGTTGTTGCAAAGGTGTTGCGGAGCTTGACACCAAGGTTTGATCATGTTGTGGCTGCCATTGAAGAAGCAAAGGATTTGGCTATCCTATCAATTGATGAACTAAGTGGCTCTCTTCAAGCACATGAAGCAAGGTTGAATAGGTCTACAGAAAAGCTGGAGGCAAATGCTTTTCCAGTGAAGATGGAGGTATCCCATTCAAAAGAATTTGAGAATATGTCCGGCAGAGGACGAGGAAGAGGCTTCTCTAATTTCAGAAGTAGAGGGAGAGGCAGATATACAAATCAAAGAAGGCAATATGATCAACCAAGGCAGTATGATCAACAAAATTTTAAGGGTAATCTTCAGTGTCATAATTGCAAGAAATTTGGGCATCTAAAATCAGATTGCTGGTATAATGATGAAGCTGTCAACATGGCAGAAAACAGCAAAGATATGGCAGGAAACAGCAACGAAATGGCTGAAGGAAGTGCAGATTCAAATTTGTTTATTGCTCAATGTAACATGGCAGAAGTTGCAGAGAAATTATTGCAAATAGATAGTGGTTGTTCCAAGAAACAGCAAGTTAAACTTGAGGATGATAAAGAGATTCAAGCTGAAAAGGAAGGTAGCCAAAAGAGCAACTATCCTTGCTTCGAAATTGATGATTACAAGGAAAATGGTGCCACAGTTGAAGGCATTAAAGTGGTTAAGTGCAGCACAATTAATGGGTTATCAAGGATGTCAAATACATCAATGGACACCTTGTTAATTCAGGAACCTGAAAAGCAATCACAATTGACACCAAAGAAACGTTGGTATGTTAGTTGGTTAGATGAAAATTCTGAGTCAGATATCAAGGATGATGTGAAAGATTATGGCTAAAGTTGAATGTATGCAGCTTTGTTCAAGGGGGGATGTTGAAGGATGAACAAAGCTTATCATGCAGTGGAAGGTTGAATATTAGTTAGTTATGTTTCAGTTATTATGACACTGGTTCATTAGGATGCAATGCTCTATGAAGGGATGTAACACTTCTATGAAGTGTTGTGTTATTTTGTGATAAGTTGTATCACTTCATGAACAGGCAGGTTCTGCCTATATAAGCATGTAATTGTTGTAGTATGAAAATTAATCCAATCCAATACAATTGTTTGTTCTATTTCTATAAGACTGTTCTCCTGAGTCTACTCTGTTATTTTGGGCTTCTCATCTCCAACAATATAAACAATGGGGTCCCCACATAGTTTGGTAGATTAAGATGTATACTCAATATTGTGTGACTTTCTGTAACATCAATCAGGAGTTTTAAACGTGAACAATCAGGGTAATGTATTGCAGTTCTGATTTCTTTGATTCACGGGTCTCTTTAGCAACAGAACCAAGCCTTGATGCTACTGAATTTATTGGGTGCAGAAAGATGATAGGACCCACTTGATTTTATGAAAGAAATAAAAATGATAGGAGAACACTTGTTGTTAGAGATCCAAACATGTCTCAATTGCTTTATTAAAGCTTCAAAAGTGGTAATGATGTAAGAATCTGGTATAGCACTTGATTATTATATTCAACGTATTCAAATGCAAGATGCACGAATTTGATTTATAATGAATGCGATCTCCAATGTTTACTGCATGTTTGCCTTCAAAAGTGTGCTCAGTTCTTTCAAAACATAGCTAGACAACTTGCTATATTTCAAAGAAGTGGGAAAAGACCTCAAGTCCTTGGTGCATTACTTCAAGAAATGTATTATATAGGTAAGCACAACCACAACCAGACACCATATAGGTGTACGATATATTCCTCAAGTCTAGCGAGTAGTTTTAAATTAGTCTATTATATGGTTTTTGATAGTGAGAAAATTAACTTGTTTCTAGACTTAATTACCTCCATTTGAATTGATGAATCTCAAACCATTAGAAAAATCTCTGGAATAATAGACAGCTAGTAAAACAACAATACTTGGAGATCCTTCCGGGCCTTGAAAAACAAAATAAATTAGAAAATAGCATGCAAAGTAAAAGGATTTCGAGATCAAATGTACGCAGTTCAGTTAAATCAGCTTGTACAAGAGTGTTTTGTAATAGGGAGAGAATAGAGAAAAAAAGAAACTGAAATGGCTAACAAAAAAATTTTACAAACGAAAACCATCTTTGTTATAAATTATCTAAAGAAGGATTGCCATCAGAAAACCGGCACAAAATTTACACTCTTGAGAAGTTGAGCTTACCATAAGAACTAGTACATATTTAAACCATATAAATAAACTTCAGGCATAAAGAAGAAGAAGAAGAAGAATACATAAGAAAATATAGAGGAGAGCATAAAGAAGAAGAATACATAAAAAAAAAAATGAAAGAAAGGCTGATTAAGCCCCCGGTGCGGCATCCTTGACCCTGCTCTGCAGGTAGCCACCATACTCCCTAGCATAATCCTTGACATGAGTGGCCGTATCGGCGATGCGGCTACGCGCGTAGTCCACCCGGTCGGATCCCAGCGGATGCCTGCCCGTGAAGTACCTGTACAACCAGGTCACCACCGCCAGCACAGCCACCCCAAACCCACAGGTGGACAGCACCGCCGCTGCGCCTAGAAAAAACACCACCGCTGCCGGAACCCACAATGGGCTGGTGACGAGTATGAGCGGCGCGAAGAAGATGAGTCCCATGACCAGCCCGGTGATCGTCAGCCCAGAAAGCATGAGAAGGATCCCCCCGGAGACGACGAGGGTGAGGAAGCCCACCACCTGGGCCGAGTTCGGCGCTCTCTCGTGAAGCCGCATGAGAAGCCGGTCACCTCCTTGCCGCTCCGCCATCTCGCTCGACTGGGCCTTAACTGAGACATACGGAGCTCGGGAACCGGATTTAAAGAGAAGCGGTGGGACACGTGGGAGGGGATGCTACTCCATCGTTGCCACGCACGTTTACACGTGTGGAGCGCCGAGCGGCTCGGGTTTTGATGCCAATGAGACTTTTTCCATATTTTAGAGCGAGTGATCAGCTGTTTTGGTGCATTCTCCATATTTTAATTTAATTAGATGTTCGCTCTTTGCTCTTAAATATAACTCCTAATAACCCCATGATTAATTTATTAACGTATTAGTACTTTATATTTTCATCTTAATATTAATCCCCAATAAAGAAGATAAATCATGTCTTTGCCTGTTTGGGAATGAAGGTGAGGTTACTGCACCAAGTTTTCATGTTTGAATTCACGTGTATTACATGAGTGCCACACTGACTTAAAAGTTCAAGTTAATGCAAGGTTTAAAAAAATATAATTTTTTGGAAATAATTTGCAGATATGTTGGTGTTGTATTTACAATATTCTAGTTAATATCAAGTGTTTGCATCACATCTTGAGTTACAAATTTAGTTATTATAACAAATTCATCTTTATTAAGGATCAACTACACCAACTACACCAAGAGTGTCATCATCCTGATCAAAACAACGGATCACCTCATTGAGGAATTCACACAAGTACTCAATTGTCCAATCGCACACCTCCCAATTAAATACCTAGGAGAACCGCAATCAGGCGGCCGCCCCAAGAAGGAAGATTGGAATGCTCTAATCGAGAAGCGCATCGTGGAAAGGAAAACTATTATCCTTGGAAAGGGGGGAGGACAATGTTGAACTCGATAGTATCCACTATTTTGATCGACTGAATGGCGACCTTTCGTCTCCCAGAATGTGTCATTCAGAATATCGATAGTATTAAAAAGGACTTCTTATGGAAGGGAGTGGATAAAGACACACTCTGCTACCACCTGATTAATTAGGGAAGATTGTGCAAGCCAAAAGAAAACGGGGGATGGGGCATACTAAACCTCCGAACTTTTAACGTTGCTCTGCTGGAGAAATGATGGTGGCACGTCATATCCTCATTAGACAAGTCGGGATTTGTCAGAAAATATTCCAAGACGCCTACTCGAGAAGAGGTTATATCGACCCCACAAACCGGCCCTGGGGTAGACATCTCTATTTTGGAAAGGTCTCTGAAGGGAAAGCCCCCAATAATGGCTAACATGTGCGTTAAATTAGGAATTGGCAATATAACCAACTTCTGGAGGGACAAATAGTAGGAGGGATACTCACTGGATAATGTCTACTCCGCATGCACGTAATTGTCCATAACTATACCCTTAACCATCCAAGGTGCAAGATCCGGACTCCAAAGAGGTCCCCCTGCCGCCAAGCCGGGACCCCTAACGCTAATGAGGTAGAGGGCCTGCGCCATACTAATACATTCACTAATGGAGCAAACCCTGACACACAAGACTCAAGGGAATCGAGACTCACGAATAAGAGAATTTTCACAGTCAAGTCCTTGTACCTATTCAGAATTGACGGGGAAGCTAGGAGCAATCTAAGGTAGATATTTTGGAAGTAACCATGCTCCCTCAAGGTAAAAATTATTTGCATGCCCCAGCAAGGGAAAATTGGATCCTCACCCTCGACAACCTACATAAAAGGAAATGGAGAGGAGAATGTACTAGATGCTACCAGTGTGAAACTAATGATGAAACAAGAACCAACATATGATCATCTTATGTCCATATGTAACACACATCTGGAGTCACTTCTGGAATTTATTTGGATATATATCGAACAGGTGGGGCTGATCTACAAGCCCTATAGGGAACCAAGGCTGCCTCCTTGGGGGTGGACAAGACCTACAAGGAGGATGGGATATTGCTATAATGACAATTAGCTGAAGTATTTGGGGGGAGAGGAATAGACGATGTTTTCAAAAAAAATAATATGTTTTCTCAAGAATTATTCGTAATATTTCTTTCCTCATAATCTCTTTGTTCGATGTAGCTCCATTTGCTAAATTGTCAAAGCTGAAGATGGCAACGAACCTGGTGAAGCGTAGCCTGGAATTCACAAATAACATGCCAGGAAGGGCCGACGTGGGAGAGGATATATACCTTTGGGGATAATCTAACACCTGCTTGAGGACCAGAGGATATGGGAAGGCATTATTGCAGAAATGTGTCATCACAAGCTTTGTATCCTCTATCTTCTTTTTGACAGAGCAATGTAATTAACCCTTATTATCATTATAAATAAAATGTGGTTTATCCACTTATTAAAACAGATTAAAAAAAATACAAATTCATCTTCATCTATTGCAACACTATAAAAATTTCTAGGAAACATTTGAATGAAAATATTGAGAAAGGGATGGATCAACTGTCTCCATGATTTTATCATGAAACACATACTCTCTACAAACTTTTAGAGGATTAGCCAGTCTATATATATTGTTATGGGGGGAAATCCACTAACCACGTGGTGCGATCCGAGCAACTCAGCTCAAGGATGTACATGGCAGAATCCCCACAGTCCAAAGATAGAGCGCCCATTCGGGCTCACACCAACCGAGCTCTAGAGAAGCCTTTCCCAGACAAGACAGTGAAGACACGACAAGAGCACCACCAAAGCTTGGCCAAGGTTCTAGTAAGCTCCGCTTGAGTTAGCACTAGGTTGGAGCTTACTTAGAGCCCAAGCAAGGAGTAACTTGGGGTGCAAGCCATCGGCGACAAAGGACACAGGAAAAGGTATATAAGGGGAGGAGAATAGAGAAAAAGGGGAATCTCTCCGAAGTTCTAAATCAAGACCTCATGCTCTTGCTCTCTCTTTCTCTCTCTCCCTCTCTCAACCCCCACTCTTTCATCCTCTAAATTCTCATATCTCCATCACCATGACAATTCTCCTAGATTGTTAAGCTCTCCTCTCCATCGATCCGATCGACTAAATTGATCATCGAAGGGTCTGGAGGGAAATCCCTTGACCTCCTTTTGTACAGGCTGACGCTGGAGACAAGCTCTTCAACTTACCCGAGGAGGAGTGGTGATCCCAACGCCTTTATCGGCAGACGGCTCTCACATGATCGCTATCACCAGGAGTCTCACAACTACAAATTCTACTCGTTGATCCAGATCAAACTCGATCCCAAGGAGAGGTTGATTTTTGGCATCAACAATTAGTGCTATTTGTGGGCACTCTCTGATCGAAAAGCTTTGTCGATCCTAACGATGGTGAGAATCAGGAAACGAGATCAATCCTGCCGGCCAATCCAGTTTATACCAAGGAGATTGAGTGGAGGTGAAAGGGAAAACTTAGTTATTGGAAGCCGAGATGATTCCCGACCCCAACTCGGATTACACAATAAGCAAGCCCGAGTGGATTCCCTGATTTCCTTCTCGGATGTCTATATTAGAAGCGTCTGATTCCCCCCATGAAGACGCATTGGTAACCACCATCAGGATTGCCAATTATGACGTCAATTGGATTCTGGTCGATAGTGGGAGTGCAGCTGATATAGTGTTCAAGAGTTCTTACAAGAAACTAGACCCTCGACTTGGAGGGCTATGACTCGTCAGAGTTTCGCTGGTAGGCTTCTGTGAAAGACTAGTGCAACCAGAGGAAACAATGCCACTTCCTCATCGCATACACTGCAACCATTGTTGATCTATTTTTAATGCTAAGCACTAACACAACTGTGAATGCAAGTGCTCATACCGAACAAGTAATATAATGATTAGAAAAGTGTTGATCCCATAGGGAATTTTGATAAATTCTTGATGAGTACAAACAATTTTCAAGTTCGTATTATCCAACCAAACATCAATGGGTGGTTTTCTAACTAAAGTTATGCAATGGAATCAAATGAATGCAAGGAACAAGGATTAAACGAGGGTATTGATCACTGATGATGATCTAGGATTTGACTTCGCTTGATACTTGTATGATGTTTTTTACTATCTTTCTAGTTTGATGAATGCATAGGATTGTTAGTCTATAGATCTAACCTATTCTTAATGGTCTTTCACACCGATTGATAGCATAAACTATTCTTAATTCTCTATATGTCTATAGGAATCATGGATTTCATGATCTTGAAGTACAAGCTCTAATTAACTATAAATGGAGTATGGTTATATGTCTATCTCATAAGCTAAACAATCCATACCATCCATTAGCATGAATTGAACATCTATTGAATGATCCTTGGCGTATCCTAACTTCCCTTTGTCAAGTTCATCTACAAATCCTAAACAATCTAAAGATCTTCTAATTAAGAAAGCATTAAAATCATAGATCATAAAACCAATCCATACACACATCAATCAAAGTAAAGAAGAGATTCAAGTTAAACAAGTATCAAGGTCCATCAAAACCCTAGAATTAAGGTTTAGTGACACATAGTGTTCGTCATCTCATACATCACATGAATCAAGACAAAAATCAAATACATAATAGAGTGATTAAGAGAGGAGATAGGGTTTAGAAGTACCAAATCAAGATGATCTTCCATTCAAAGCTTCATGTCCTAATCCTTGCTCCAAATCTCTCTTTATATAGCCAGGATTGACTCGAAGGTAATCCAGCTCCATTCCCAGCCTTCCAGACCCTCCAAAATATTCTTGGAATTTTTTTTGATTCCCTTAGAAATTATGTTGGTGTCAGGATGCTCGTGAGCCCTAAGCGCTAATTGCTACACTAGGTGACGAGAGTTACAACGCCGTGATGGCGTCATGACTCTCACTTAGTCTAGTCTCACTGTAATGGCCGTTGCGACGCCCAACATTCTGGTCACGACACCTAGTCACTGTTTACTTCTAAAAGTGCTAAATTCCATCCTAAAGCTTCTAATCTTCTTTCCTTTTCTCCAGAATGCTCCTTATCTATCAAGTTTGAAATGAATTCACATTAGTGCAATTAAATATTTATTTTATATCAAACATATACTAATGCAAGTAAGCAGATGACAGAGATCCAAATTCATGCAAATAAACAAAAATCTCTAGAATAACACTCTAAGGGTCATAA
Source organism: Dioscorea zingiberensis (assembly GCA_026586065.1). Lineage (NCBI taxonomy): Eukaryota > Viridiplantae > Streptophyta > Magnoliopsida > Dioscoreales > Dioscoreaceae > Dioscorea > Dioscorea zingiberensis. The sequence goes on along the minus strand of CM048818.1, from coordinate 47,197,842 downwards.
TTTTTGTTACAATTGAAACACATATGAACATGAATATAATACTCTTTTGAGAGCTAACAACTACCTCAATAACAATTGGTTCAAGACAATGGAGGCCCGTAGTAAGAGTATAAGAATACCCAACGTCTCCTCCTACTCTTCAAACATCTCCGCCCACGATCTCACCATCAACCTTACTAAAATGCACCTCAGGCAGGTGTTCCAGCAGCCAAGAAGATTGTTACATGATTCCTTGCTATATTCTGGAGTAGAAAACATATATTCATTAAGAAGTGCGCTATTGGTGACTAATCATCTAAACACGGAGAAATGCAACTTCATTTTACATTTACATCTTTTTGGCTACCATACTCACATCAAGTCAATATAGCGATGCAATGTATAGATTTCAAACATGTTAGAGTCACGATTACACTCGACGTCATCTTTGGTTGATCAGGTCCAATAACATTTTTGAAGACTATGAGGATTATGACACAAACTAAAGGTGTGCGTATAATGTTGGCAGCATGCGGGAGGCGTGACCTCTTTTCACCAAAGGCAAATGTTAGGCTTGAGGTCGAAGTACACGTAGAATATGACAGTTCAACCCGACTCAAGCCTCCACATATAGGAGAGAAATCTTAGGTAAGTTTACTGTGTCCGTAGAAAGCTGGATATATAGTTGAACATATATATGATGCATCCAAGTAAGTTAATATTAAAAAAAACATATGATATATACACGGAAATATGGCGTCCTATTCACCAATTATTACATCAAACAGAGAAATATGTCCACCAAAGAAACACAAAATTGTCCAATGTTTGCTATCGTTGTTCCAAACATTATTTTAAATTAAACTGCAATCCCACCCAACTCAAGATCGCCTACAATGCATATCACTCAACAACACCGCATTCCAATTAGCAATGGTGATTAGAAATGTGGATTTAATTTTAATAAAGAGTAAAATATAGGAGAGTGTTCCATTATCTCACAACAAAACTCTTCCACCTAATTGATCTAGCAAAAAAATGATTGCCGATGTTCAGATAGTCAAGAAGAAAATTCATTCTTCTCGATGTTTCAACGCCTAAGCCCCCACATACAATTGCTCACCAGTCACATCCGACAAGGAGTTTAACTTATACATGCCAAGTTTCAATGAGAATCTCTCATCCTAATCTTTGAATTATTGGACGATCTTGCTCCTACAGTCGCTCAGCTCGAGCAACTAATGCCTGGTCAACACTTTTCTTCTTAGCAATCGGGAGGCTTGTGGTTGGGACCTAATTTCGTTTGCTTGCACTGTCGCCGATCTCCTTCCCCATTTCTTTAGATGGGCCTAACTCCATAACCTCTTCTCGATTGGGGCTACCAAATGACCCGAAACCCTCATCTGGAATAAAGGCAACTTTGTCTTCCATGGTTCCCTCTGCAAACCTTCCAGTTATGGTGGAGGCATTGGCGAGCTCATGGCATACCAAAAATGGAGGCGAGCTCCTCTTTCTAGCGATCTTGTATTCCTTGTTAACCTATACATGTCTGAGAAATGAGAATTTATAAATCTAAATGCGAATCATACTAAAAAACATGGTGATCACTTTGATTATCTCATCTAAACTTGGGAGATTTTTGTCGGTGGGACGGTGAGTCATGTAGTCCCATAAGCAACCACTTCTGTTAAGCAGGGTTGAATACAGCCTATACACATTCTTTAAAGTCTTTCAGCGATTCCTCAGCTTAATAACGGTCATGTCCTCTCCGGTCATCTTCTAGTATACCAACCATGCCCAGGACCATACATCAACTTTGAAAGAACATAAAAGGACACTTTTTCCTTTACATTCCTACAGAACTACCGAGAGTTAAATCTCATATCTCATTTTCCTCACTAGCCAAGTTGGTATTTTACGACAGTCACCCTACATCTGTTTGAGGTGGTGGTTCCTAGTTCAGACATTTTTAGTGAAGGACCCTATCTCACCCTAGCCACAGACATCTTCACGACGAATATCACAGGACTCTATCTAGCATTATTGATGACCTTACAACTCTTGATATGGGTGCTAGCCACTAGTCCAACCAAGCAATCATAGAGACTAATAACCTTAATCTCCACTTTTTACATACATAATTAAGAACGCCACTAGAGGGGGTAGTCAGCGAGCATGCATTGCCTTAACACACATAACTACATAGATAGGAATAACTGAAATTTCAATACAGCACTCATAGTTCGGGGAATGCATGAGGGGAGGAGAGTGTGGGTTGGAAGCATACCTTAGATTGCTACCAAGTGCGCTTTCTTCGGCGCAATTTCCCAAACTCTTACCCTGATTGATGTAGTAGGGATGCCTGTGAGCTCCAGACCCCAATGCCTGGCTTGGTATCGTACAGGTTCACAAACAAGTATTATGATCTATAATGGTGAGAGACAAGGACTAGCGTATTGGGGAAGATGGCAAGGAGAGGATGAAATTGGGGCTAGGATAGTCTAGCAGGACCGAGGAGGCTTCTATAGTTAATTTTGTCTTAATTAGCAATTAAGTAATCATGGTTGGAGGTTAATCTGCTTCCTAAACCACATTATAATATGAAAAGCCATTTGTCTCACTGACCAATACAACCAATACAACAAGGGCATTCTAGTTTTTTCCCAAACCATGGGTTATATTATCTCCACAATCAGATGAAGTGGAATAGTAATTTAAAATCATTATTAGACTTAGTGATAACCCATATGTCAAATTAAACTATTTGGAGGAGAGGGGTACATGAGTGGAATAGGGATATCCACTTACCAAATACACCCTAGGGAATCCATATAGTCCCATTTTGGATGCTTTAGGTTGTATGAAGTGTTTTTATATAATAAAAATGGTGAGGGTTTGATCAAAATGAACAATTTGTACATAAAATGAGTTGGGTCCTCCATGTAACAAATATAGAGACCGGACGCAACAGAAGAAGACATAGAAGATGCTGAAACTAAATTTTATTACTCAATCAAGAACTAAAGCAAAAAACTAGGATTACAAAGGATATAAATACTAAATGTTTCAAAAAAAGATCTCAACCAACACAAACGTGTCTATGAGATTATTTGCCTAAATAAAAGGATGACAAACTAGACTTATTCAACAGAAATTAATTCCGTTATGCAACAGAGACTAATTCAGCAACTTCTAACTTCCAAGATATGACTGCTGTAAGTTTCAATAATTTGCAACACTCCCCCATAGTGCAAACTTACTGTCAATAATACAAAGAGTGCCTTGAAATACTTCAAACTTTACTTTGCTATGCCCTTTGATGAATATATCAGCAACTTGATTGTTAGTTCAAATTTTCTGCAATTGAATATCTAGGGTCAAAACCTTCTCTCGGACAAAATGATAATGTGTTTTAATGTGTTTTGTTCGGGCATGAAACACTGGATTTCCAGCAAGCTTATTGTACTTTCGCTGTCACAGTGAATAGGGATTGGGTAATTCAAGGCATAAAACATGTCTTGAATATGTCTCTTAAGCAAGATAAACTCTTGAGTGGACATAATAGCTGCAACATACTTGGCTTCATGCTAGAAAGAGCGACAGTAGTTTGCTTTTTCTTGCACCATGAAATTACTACTAATCCCATATTAAAACAATACCTTGTTGTGGAGTGCCTATCATCTAAGTCGCCAACCAATTCTACATCTACAAAACTAGTCAACAAGAATAATGTAATGCTTGTTGAAAAAATAACCCAAATTCAAAGTGCCTTTTATGTAGCGAAGAATCCTCTCGGTACAATTAAGTGACTTTCACATGGTTTGTCCATAAATTGAGAGACAACTCCCACAGAGAATGAAATATCAAGCCTTGTGATAGTTAAATAGAATAAGTCGCCAACAAGCTTTAGGAAAAGTGTTTTATCTTCCAAAAATCTTCCTCCATCTTTGATTAAATACAAGCAAGGGTCTATAGGAGTAGAAATTGCATTTGACTACCCCATATGAAAATGATCTAGCAACCTTGTTGCATACCTCGTATGAGAGACAAAATATCCATCTAACATTTTAACCTCCAGTCCAAAAAAACAACTAACTTCACCCGAACTCTTCATTTCAAAGAGAAGAGAAAAAACTCTTGAAAACTAGTTATTTTACATCTTCATCAATTCGTAATAATCATGTCATCCACGTAGAAAAGGAGAATTGTGTATACTAAGGATGCTTTCTTAACAAATAAACTTGAATATGCATTTAAAGACTTGAAACCACAAAATTCAAGGTATTGAGCAATTTTATCATACCAAGCACATGGTGCTTGCTTGAGGCCATACAAGGCCTTCTTGAGTCGGCACACATGGTGGTTGCTCCATAAAGATATCAAGATCTAACTTCCCATAAAGGGATGCATTCTTTACATCCAATTGTCATAATTTTCAACCTTTGTGAGAAGCTAATAAAATAATTGTTTGAATTATTACCATTTTAGCAACAAGATGTAAGGTCTCATTGTAATCGTGACCATATTGTCAGAAAAACACGAGCAACAAGATGAGCCTTGTACATGTCAATAGTTACAATAGCTCCTTTCGCCTTCTTCTTCAAGTTGTAAACACATTTGCAAGTAATTAGTACAATATTCTATGGTTTCGGAACAAGCTCCCATGTAAAGTACTTGTTTAGTGTTGATATTTCCTCCGCAACACTTTTTTCCAGTTCATATGACGTCGGGCAGGGTAGTGATTAACCTGCGGGCGGTGGTAAACAGGGGGGATTGATAAAAGAGAGAAAAAGGGAGGGACAAACAGAGAAGAAAAGTCTCTGAATCTTTAAAAAGAAAATATAACTCAATAATCAGTAAATAAAATTCAACCCACAAGCCGGGTTTAAATAGCTAAAAAAAACTAACCTAGATAACCTAGAAATTCTATTTTCTTATCCAAATTTGCCCAAATCGGTAAATTTTGATCCAATAGAAAAACTTATCTAATTCTAAAATAACTAAACAAAACAGATAACTTCTAAAAATCCGAGTTCAAATCGGATTCATATCCTATCCTAAATTGGCATACGAAGTATTGCCAAAAATGAAAAAAAAACACCCAGAAACGAAAAAACGACGGGGAAAATAGTGGAATTTGAGGATGAAGGAAGGGTCCATCTAGCAAAGCTGGATAGACCCCACGTGCGCGTCGAGATGAGCTTTCCGAATTGGGGTTGAGCGTGCGAATCCGATATCGGTAGCCAAAGTTATGGCCAAAATACCGAAACGTGTCAAAAGTGCTCCCCAATTCCAGACTTGGCTCGATCACCTTCCGCCTTTACGTCGGTCCACCAAGTTGTGGTATGCAAAGCTCTCATGGTGTAATTAGACAGCTCGGCATCGTCTGACTCGGGCTCTCCTGCATCAGCCTCCCCGGGTTGGAAAGAACTCGCCCTCGAGTTCGTAAGAAGATCAGTCGACTCCACGAAACAAGGGCTCAGATGCTTCACATTGAAGATGTCAGAGGTCTTCAAATAACTGGGAAGGCGCAACCGGTATGCATTGTCATTGATCTTCTGCAGCACTTCACAGGGTTCGATCTTTCGTTCCTTCAGCTTGTTATAGTCACCGGGAAGCGATCTTGAGTGAGGACAGCCCACACTTGGTGTTACTCTCTTGAATAGCTGACTTGACTTGCTCATGAATAACCCGAAGGTACTCAGCCATCTCATCAGCTCGGGAGTGAACACGACCAATTCGTGGGACGGGGGTGAGATCAAGTACTCCTAATGGGTTTTGCCCATAGACAACCTGGAATGGGCTCAAGCAAGTAGTCCGATTCTTTGATCTATTATAGGCAAATTCGGCTTGAGGTAGTGCCAGATCCCACTGCTTCGGTTTAGTTCCAGCCAAACTCCTCAATAGGTTGCCCAAACTCCGGTTCACCACTGCAGTCTGGCCATCTGTCTGGGGGTGGTATGCACTGCTAAAGTTCAATTGCGTCCCTAATTTTCCCAATAAGCTTCTCCAGAAGAGGCTAACAAACTTGGTGTCACTATCAGATGTGATGGAGCAAGGGACACCATGTAAGCGAACAACCTCTTGAAAGTAAAGATGTGTAATGCGGGTAGCATCCATAGTCTTCCGACAAGCTACAAAATGAGCCATCTTGGACAATATGTCAACCACCACCACGATAGAGTCTGAGGCCCGCTGGGTACGAGGGAGACCCAAAACAAAATTCATACTGACGTCAAGCCAAGGGGCTTCAGGGACTGGCAAGGGAGTGTACAAGCCTGAATTGGTGAGAACTTCTTTGGCCCGCTGACACACGAAGTAGCTCTCCACAAAGTGAGCCACTTCACTAGACAACTTCGGCCAAAAGAAGTCTGTAGCTATGAGGGCGTAGGTCTTATCACGACCAAAGTGCCCCTCATTATGGAGTTCGTTCATGATCTGCTGTCGCAATGAACAGTAGGGGATGCATAGCTGCAGGCCATGAAACAGGTAACCGTTATGCAAAATAAAATCGTGACGATATCCATCGGTTACCTCCTGAAGAATGCGCCCGAAGGAAGGATCATCTGCATACATATCCGTGAAAGCTTCAAACCCTGCAACTTTGGCGCTCATTGTGGTGCGAAGAGAATTGTGGTGGCTCAAAGCATCTGCTACATGGTTGAGGCTTCTTGCTTGATGCTTCAGAGTAAAGGCAAACTCTTGCAAGTATGCCACCCACTTAGCGTGCCGCCTGCTAAGTTTGTGTTGGCCATTGATATACTTTAGGGCTTCATGATCGGTGAACAGGATGAACTCCTTCTATATGAGGTAGTTGCGCCAATGCTTCAGTGACTGAACTATGGCATAAAACTCCAGGTCATAAGTGGAGTAGTTCTTCTTCGACCCCGACAGCTTCTCGCTAAAGAAAGCTACCGGTCGTCCTGACTGGCTCAGAACACCTCCAACGCCAACTCCAGATGCATCATAATTGACCTCGAATACTTTGTCGAAGTCGGGAAGTGCGAGAACTGGTGCTTCAGTCATCTTCTGTTTGACCAGGTGGAAGCTAGTTTCGGCCTCATCCGTCCACTTGAAATCACTCCCCTTGAGACACTCGGTGATCGGGGTAATCAACGTGCTAAAGTTCCGGATGAATCTTCTGTAGAACGAGGCCAGCCCATGGAAGCTTCGAGCATCATGCAAGGTCCTCGGCCTGGGCCACACCAAGATTGCATCGTTCTTTGATTGATCTGCATGAACACCGTCAGTAGAAACAACAAAACCAAGAAAGGTCACAGAAGTAGTGAAGAAGGAACACTTCTTTCGCCGATAACAGCGCCCGCTCTCAAAGAACTCAAAGATAGCGCGAAGGTAGTCAAAGTGTGAGGACCAACTCGGACTATAGATGAGGATATCATCGAAATAGACCACCACAAACTTTCCCATAAACGGTCGCAAAACCTGGTGCATGAATCGCATGAATGTGCTGGGGGCGTTGGACAACCCAAAAGGCATCACCATCCACTCGCATACCCATGCTATGTCTTGAACGCCGCCTTCAACTCATCTCCAGTCAGATTCTCGATGCGGTGGTATCCACTCTTCAGATCGATTTTTGAGAAGATCTTTGAGCCAGATAGCTGATCCAACATGTCATCCAGGCGGGGGATGGGGTAGCACTACTTGATGGTGATTTTATTGATTGCTCGGCTGTCTATACACATGCGCCACGAGCCATCCTTCTTTGGCACCAACAGGGCTGGAACTGCGTAGGGACTCATGCTCTCTCGGATGTAGCCGTTCCTTAATAACTCCTCCACTTGCCATTGCAATTCCTCGGCCTCCTTGGGACTGAGGGGTATGCTGGTCGGTTCGGCAAGCTCGATCTTGGGACAAGATCTATCTGGTGTTGGATGTCCCTCATAGGTGGGAGTCCCTAGGGAAGTTCCTTTGGCATCAAGTCCGCAAACTCCAAGAGCATCTGCTGCACTTCTATTGGCAGATCTGGATCCATGTTTGTGGCACTATGCATGCAAGGTAGCAATGCATAGACTACATCGCCCTTCTTGATCCCGCTTAAAAATTTGGACATAGAAAGTAGGTTAGTATTGGTTACCGGAGCAGGATGCTTTTCTTCTAGGCATGGTGCCAACATGATCTTTTTTCCCTTGATACTGAGGGAATAAGTATTCTTCCTTCCATCATGGACCACGCTCCGATTATACTGTCATGGTCGCCCCAATAGTAGGTGATGTGCATCCATTGACACGCACGCCGCACTACATGCATTGTCAAAATACCTCTGCCCAATAGAGAAAGACACGAGACATCGCCGATCTACCTTTACCTCGGTGCCTTTGCTCAACTATGATAGATTGTAGGGCTTTGGATGTCGCTCTGTCTTCGAGTGCAACTTCTAGATAGCGTCTTCAGACACCACGTTCTCACAACTACCGCTGTCGATGATCACCTTGTAAACCTTGTCGGCCACTGTGCAGGTGGTGTGGAAGATGTTGTTTCTCAGCCAGTCGTCCCTTGATTCATCCTTGGGTGCCAGCAGACTCTTGCGAACAACGAGGGTGTCATGGCCATCCCCAATCAGCACGTCACCAGCCTCATCATCATCGCCATATCATCATAAACTGGTTCCTCAGCCTCCTCAGCCTCGATCTCTTCAATCATCAGGTTCTTGCCCTTCTGACTAGCAGGTTTCCGACACTCGGGTGATTTATGCCCCTGCTCACCACATCTATAACAATGAACTCCAGTGTTAGAACTACCTGACGGTGCTTTCTTGACTGGGCGGGGTGCCTGAGGGCGAGCGGTCCGGCTACTCTGATCGCTCCTGATTGGTGGTCTTCTATTCTGCTGCTTTTCAACAGTGAGGGCGCTCTGGTATGCCTCCGAAACAGTCTATAATGAGTGTAGACTAAGAACATCTTGTAGTGGTTGGCGCAGATCTCCAAGATATCGAGCCACCAGTTGCTCCGCCATCTCGGATAAGTCGTTCCACGCGATCAATTGGTAGAAGTCTTCTGTGTACTCATCTACCAATCTTACGCCCTGTCTCAACGTATGAAGTCGTTGAAACAAGGTTTGGGTGTAGCCGAAGGGGAGGAAGTGCCCCTTCATCTTCTTCTTCATCTTGTCCCAATCTACCATCTTTGGTTTGCCTTGCCGATCCCTGAACGCCGCAGCTGCTCCCACCATGCGGATGCTCGGCCCTTCAACTTGATGGCAACTAACTTCACCTTTAGACGATCAGGGACCTCCTTGTACTCAAATATTCTCTCGACCTCGTTCAGCCAGTTGATGAAGACTTCAGCATGTAGGGTTCCAGTAAATTCAGGCAACTCTACCCGAAAGCCGAGATCTCCGTGACGCTCCTCTCGTGCACGGTGCTCTCTGGACTGCCCACGCCGGGAATAGGGGTTAACGAAGGTGGACTCGGAGTCGTGGTCTGAAACCTCACGATCCCCCAAATCTCGCGCCGCCAACCGTTAAGTCAACTCCGTAACTTGTCTCTGCAGATCCTCGTTCATCGCTTCCAAGGCGATTGGGTCTCGAGACGGACCTTCCTCTGCCGGAACATGTCCACCACGACGACCACCACGGCCACCACGACCTCCAGCTATTGATGTCGAGGCCACAGGAAGAAGATGATCTCTGATACAAACTGATGCCGGGCAGGGTAGTGATTAACTTGCAGGCTGTAAACAAGGGGGGATTGATAAAAGAGCAAGACAAAGGTGAGGACAAACAGAGAAGAAAAGTCTCTGAAGCTTTAAAAAGAAAATATAACTCAATAATCAATGAATAACATTCAACCTATAAGCCGGGTTTAAATAGCTAAAAAAACTAACCTAGATAACCTAGAAATTCTATCTTTTTATCCAAATTTGCCCAAATCGGCAAATTTTGATCCAATAGAAAAACTTATCTAATTATAAAATAACTAAACAAAAAAGATAACTCCTAAAAATCCGAGTTCAAATCGGATTCATATCCTATCCTAAATTGGCATACGAAGTATTGCCAAAAATGGAAAAAAAACACCGAGAAACGAAAAAACGACGGGGAAAACAGTGGAATTTGAGGATGAAGAAAGGGTCCATCGAGCAAAGCTGGATAAACCCCATGTGTGCGTCGAGAGGAGCTTTCCGAATTGGGGTTGAGCGCGCGAATCCGATATCGGTAACCAAAGTTATGGCCAAAATACCGAAACGTGTCCAAAGTGCTCCGCAATTCCGGACTTGGCTCGATCACCTTCCGCCTTTACGTTGGTCCGCCAAGTCGTGGTTTGCCAAAGTTCTCATGGTGCAATCAAACAGCTCGGCATCGTCTAACTCGTGCTCTCCTGTATCATCATAAGTACCCTTTACTTCACTATAAGACATAGGCTTATGTGCACATAACTCTCCGGTAAAAAAAGAATAGGATACAAAAGAGTAATCATAATCAGCAAAATAATCAAGTTGCTTTCTTTGTCTAGAGGTCCTCCGAAGCACCATCCTTTAGTCTCCTCTTGTTGAATATTTTCTTCAGTAGAAGTAATATTGCTCCTCCTTTCAATGGATACACCATCAAAGAAGGGTAAAAGATCAATTGTACCTCTATCAGTATCAATTTTAGGTGATCAAACTTCATCAAACACCATGTCATGGGACACATCAACTTTCTTTGTTTTTGGATCCATACACTTCCATCCTTTCCTATGAGTGTCATAACTAAAAAAAATACAGCACCTTTGATGAAGGAGGATTACGCCCGATGTTGTGGTTCGTGTTTGGGCTATACCTTTGGCTACAAATGTCGATTTACGCTGTCAACCTAATACGGAAAGCTTCGCCATGACGCGTAACGTAGGGTTTACCAGACGAATCCTGGTGGACGTCATTTTCATCCCCAAAATTCAGCCATTTTCCTCATCGATTATTTGATTTTACTATTTTTAGTAATAATTCAAATGCCAATTTAAGGCATAATCTGATTTTGATTTGATTTAGGATTTTGCTTCTTTTTTAGTTTGATTTGAATTTTGAATTTAAATAATTTCAGATTTTTGCCAATTTTGACAAAAATTCCCAATTTGTGAGATTCTAGGGTTTGAGGCTATTTAGTGCAGGTTGTGGACTAGCTTTATTTTTCAATCTTTGTTTGAATAAAATTTTATTGAATTTCATAGATATTCTCTGGTTCTTATTGGTTTCTTTGTCGTCTTTGTTGTGATCCTCTTTATTCCGACGAGCACGCGGGTTAATCACTAGAGCTGTCAATTCGGGCCTAGCCCGCCGGGCCGGCCCGCCCCGCCAACTAAAAAAGGTGGGTTGGGTTGGCCTTTTGTATGCCCGCTTGGGAGCGGGCCTAAACGGGCCAAACAAGCTGGGAGGGTTTTATGGGCTGGATGCCAGTTCACTTTAATTTATTAATTAATAATAATAAAAACTGAAAAATTAAAATTACCCTAATTCTAAAAATGAAAAGACTAAATCCTAAAATACCTAGAACCCTATTTCTAACGGGTAGAGCTGTCAAAACCATCATTAGTGAAAATTATTATTATTATTATTATTATTATTATTATTATTATTATTATTATTATTGTAACGCCTGCCCCGAAATGAATAAAGATTTTTATTTAATAAATAAATGGGGAAAATTTAAGATGTAAAGTTATGTGGTTCGAGAAAATTCCTTAAGTGTTAATTAATGGAAATTAATTAACTGTGGAACTAATCCGGATTAATTAAGCGTAATTAATCTAGATTAATTATCGAGGAGGAAAACAGACAAAGTTGGAGTCCCGGAAAAGGTGAATCTGGTCGGGGACAAAGACGACCCCGGGATACCACAGTAGGCCAGTGACTAGCCTGATCTGGTTAAAGCCGCGATTCGCGGATCTGGGTCGGGGCACGAGTACGGGTGAATTATCACGACGGACCCCAGTTTGAACAGATTTACCCGCCCGTGAACGAACATAAGGCTTGTGAATAAACAGTAGACATGTGATGCTACAGTACATTTCGTGAAGCTACAGTGAACATATGAGTCAATAGGGTTCTTGTGACCACATAATGAATTAAAATATATATATATAAGTTATAACACTTTACTGATTTTTAAAACATGAGCTGAGAGATTAGACCTCTCCTTCTCTCTCTCGTTCGTTCCTATCCACGGCAAACACCCTCCCTCTCTTTCACCCTAGCCTATCACTAACCCTGTTGCCTATCGCCGGCCAACCTCCAAATTAAGTCCCACCATCGTGAACGCCGCCCGGCCAGTCGCCCAGGCAAGTCATGACCACCAGTCACGCCCGGCCAGTCATACCCGGCCGAGTCATGACCACCAGTCAGCGCCCGGCCGGTACCGCCCTGCCGGCTCACCGCCGCCGTGAGCGCAGCCGCGCCTCCGATCAGCAGCCGTCGGTGCTGCTCCAAGCCGCGACCCCTCTTGCTGAGCCGCCGGCCTGAGCTTTTGTTTGCCAACAACGCCGCCAGCCACAGCTCCACCCTACGTCGGCTCGACGCTGCTCCCCATCTCACCTTGATACTTGCTTCGCCGGCCAGCCCTAGCTCCGGCCAGATCTGAACCTCAACGGACATTCTCACCTTCAATTGAACATCGACGAACTACTGTACATCTCGGGAAACAAGGTTAGTTAATTGGGGTTTAATTGAATGGTTGAGTTCATGAATGAATAAATTGGGGGAAATGCTTGCTTGATGAATGAATACAAACAATTTGGAGGATTAGTTAGTTGGATTGATTTCATGAATGGAAGTTAATGTGGAGCATGTTTGTATAATTTTCGGGGCCCTATAAATAGGGGAGGTGCCGCCGGATTTTTCATGAAAACCTCTAGGTATAAATACTCTATTAGTGTCCATGCTAACATGCTTGAGTACGATTAACTCCATGATTATATGTTTAATGACTCCATGCCTTAGATTTATTATTCTTGGCTAATGAAAGCATCCTTAGAGTGAGCTTATGGTTTTCAAGCATGTTGAGTAAGAAGGGAATATTACTTGGTGGACTAATCTCTGGTTAGAGACGATTTAGAAATTAAAGAAATAACCGCATTTCGTATTTTTTTGAAATGGCGTATTTAAGCATAGCGACACTAAGGCTTATTATCCATTTATTAGATCCGGACTCGGGCGCGTGATACGCGACGTGGATCGAAGGATTTTTCTTCGTGACAGGTAGGATCTCGTACCCGTACTTTGTGAGTATGCTTTCTCCTACCTTGCCTTTATTATTGACACTCTTATTCCCTTGGGAGGTTCCCAACACATATTCGAGACGGACATCGGATATGTGTCGGTTTTATATCTCAAGGGATAGTTGCTTTCTACATTTCTTATACAAGTATTGCTTTCTCCTACCTTGCTTTTATTATTGGCACTCTTAGTCCCTTGAGAGGTTCCCAACATATATTCGAGACGGACATCGAATATGTGTCGGTTTTATATCTCAAGGGATTGTTGCTTTCTATGTTTTTATACATATTTAAGTTGAGTTTTACTCCTTAAATATGTTTGACTTCTGATCTCGAGGGATCATTATTTTCGTATGTATATTCATGTGGTTTGCCTTGGATGTGCATACATATGTATACCTGTTGCTAGGTATTTGGTACTGTCAATCTCTTACGTACAGGCATGATACATCGGACGGAGGCTCAGTCAGAGAGTGATATTTTCTGGCCATGTATACATGATTATAGCGCTACCCGGCTCAGGCCGAAGACGATGCTGATGGTGTCGTTGATGTCGTAGACATCTTAGTATCACATATGCCAGGAGATTGAGTACATCCGTGGATTTATCCACATCTCAGATGCAGACAGATTGCTAGTGATTGTCGTTTCGATCTGCATATTTGTTTATCACCTTTCTTACTCCTTGTTTATGGCATTTGCCACTTTTATTGCTTTATGAGGTCCTACTGAGCCCTCTTCTTTGGCTCATGCACTTGATTGTGTCTTCTCAGGTTCAGACGAGGAGTAGAGACGAACCTAGTAGGGGGTTTCACCGAGTAGTCGACTCGGAGCTTGTTGTATCCTCGAGGTCCGCTGCATCTCCTTATTCAAAGGTGTGAGACTTGTATTTCTTTCATTGTTATGGATCGCTAGGGGTGACTGGACTAGATCCTAGTCTGGGGTTGTATAAACCCGGTATTTGTACTGTTATTCAATATTTGTACGGAGTTGTGTAAACTTCTTTTTATTTACGGAATTTCCGCTGTTATCTCCTCAATACCATCAGACAGGTCTCTGAGGCCTTGTGCCTGAATAGGGGTTAGCCCTGTTTGGGTACGGCCGGTTGGTCTACGTGCCCGGGCCGAGGTTCGGGGCGTGACAATTATTATTATTATTATTATTTTGAATGAAAGATCAAAGATGGAAGGATTTGAATTAAACATAGTTACATAGTAGACTAGTAGTGCATGAATGATGAATTAGCCTCCAAAATTCATGGTATGGCCCATGGGCCATGGCAAAACAAACAAATATTATTAAACTTTAAACCTCGAAGCTTTTTTAATTTATGGTATCGGGCTCACCAAACCCACAACCCATGGTGGGTCGGGTTGGGTTGGCATTTTGCCAGCCCGCCAAATGGCGGGTTTTGGTGGGCTACTACGGTCGGCCTTCCGGCCAAATTGCCTTGGATGTTCTATTAATCACTACCCCACTCGGCATCAGTTGGTATCACAGAGCTCGTCTTCTTCCTGTGGTATTCTTCCTATTGTATCGACATCAACGGCTAAAGGTTATGGTAAACAGGTTCCGGCTGAGGAAATCCAGTACCATGATCGAAGCACCCTAGAGGTGATGAATAAGGATCTATAGAGGCAAATCGCAGAGTTAACCCAATACTTGATAATCAAGGATTTGCAGAGGCAAGTCACGAAATTATCAAAGCATCTGGCAGCAATAGATTTCAATCATGGTTGTCGTGGGCAGGTTCGGTCTGAAGAAGTCAAGCACCATGATCGTAGCGATCAAAAAGGGTTTGGCTAACCCATCAATAACAATGATGATGAGGAGGAGATCTCACCCATCTACGACGATGATGATGAGGAGGAGATCTCGCCGACCTTCAACGATGATGAGAAGGAGGAGATCTCGCCCATCTACGATGATTACGATGAAGAGATCTCGCCCATCTACGACGATTACAATGAGGAGATCTCTCCCATCTATGATGACTACCAGGAGGAAATTGGCGAACCTATCTATGATGATTACGAGCAAGAGACTGGCGAACTCATGTATGATGATGCACAAGGAGTCTATTTATGTGATGAAGAAATACCAAGGTTATTTTGTATCAAGGACATGACGAGATTCTTCCCATCTATTCTTTTACTACCTGTGAAGGTTGTGCCATGAGAGGTTATGCTTATTCCGGAGGAGGAAATAAGGTTACTAGGGTGAAGAGCACATTAGATGGCGGGGAGATGTGGCTTGCTTGCGTTGTTGACCATCCGGAGAAGCCCAACAAGCATGGCAGATACTGATATTGGTGCTTTTGGTTTGTGGAAGTGGAGGTCTTGGATCTATTAGGCGCCAAAGGGATAGCTTTTCATGCTCGAGCTTGGGACCCATTTCGAGGTAAAGGTGAATACCCAAGCTAAAAGATTGGGAAAGAATCGTAAAATGACCCTCATCTATTCTCTTGAACTTTCTTTAAAGGCAATTTAAAGGTTACAGAAACATTCAACTTCAGCCAAGATGATTTGATGACATACTATGTATTCATCCATGATTGTCATTCATACACCTATGACACTACTGAGAACTCGAGGGTGAGTTCTTTCCAACCCGGGGTGACTAATGTATGAGATCGATTCTAGCCAGATGATGTGGTTCTATATTTTGGCCATAACTTTGGCTACAAATGTCGGATTTACGCATTCAACCCCAATTCGGAAAGCTCGTCATGACGCCAAGCACGGGGTCCATAGACTATTCATAATAGACGACGTTTTCATCCCCAAATTCAGCAGTTTCCCCGGCGGAATATTTGATTTTGTTATTTTTAGTAATAATTCAAATGCTAATTTAAGGCATGATTTGATTTGATTTGATTTAGGATTTTGGCTAATTTTTTAGTTTGATTTGAATTTTGAATTTAAATAATTTCATATTTTTGCCAATTTTGACAAAAATTCCGAATTTGTGAGATTCTAGGGTTTAAGGCTATTTAGTCCGGCTTGTGGACTAGCTTTATTTTTCAGTCTTTGTTTGAATGGAATTTTATTGAATTTCAAAGATATTCTCTAGTTCTTATTAGTTTCTTTGTCGTATTCCTTGCGATCCCGTTAGTTCCGGTGAGCCCGCGGGTTAATCACTACCCCGCTCGGAGTTGATCAGCCTTGCCCTTGGGTCTAGTTTATTCTGATTAGTTTTTGAGACATGGACATCACAAATTGAACCAAAGACTCGAAAATTACTCACATTGGGTATGTGACATTATAGTGCTTCAAAAGGATAGAATTCTGTCCCTAGCCATGAAGGTAAACGATTTATGACAAGACAAGATGATTGAACAGATTTTGCCCACAGCTCTCTTGGAAGGTTCTTTGTATGCAACCATGACAAGCACATGGATGTAAGATGTGCCAACATGCGCTCAGAAACTCCATTTTGGTGTGTAGGTTCCTGACAAGTTATTTGACGCTTAATACCATGTTCTCTATACTAATAGAGGAATTGATCATGCATGTATTCTCCTCTATTATCGATGCGTAGATGTTTGATCTGCATCTTGTATTCTTTCTCTACCTTCTCCTTGAACTACACAAATTTAGAGAAAACCTCACTTTATTTGCCAAGAAGTATATCTTAGTGAACTGAGAAAAGTCATCTACAAGAACCATTACATAGCAAATACTAGAGTAACTGGGCGGTTTTGTTGACCCCATCAAATCCGAATGAACAGTTGTAACGCAACGGATGCTCTGTTCTTTGAATTCGGAAGAGGGAGGCGATTTGATCTTCCATATTGACACCTCGGACAAACCACATCATGGTGAATCTCTTTAAAAAGAGGAACTCCATCAAGAAGCTTCTTTGTGGAGATTTTCTGCACCATTTGATACCTAACATGGGCTAACGAATTGTGCCAAAGAGTTGAACTTTCATTCTCACATGTTTTTTTTTTTCAACATATGCATCACTTGTAGACAAAACATATAATGATTTTTTCCTTCTCCTAGTAAATAAAACGTAACTTCTACGTGCTTTATATTAGAAAGAATTTGGACATTTTTGGGACCAAAGGTAACATGCCTCCCAATGTCAGTTATTTGAGAAACTAAGGCAAGATTCTTCTTTAGTCCTGGTACATGATAAACATCTTTGAGAAACTCCTCTATTTATTTGAAATAGTTGCCTCAAAATGGCCTTCTTTCACAACGGGATATAAGGAATTATAAGCTGTCACAATGGTTTTCTTCCTATAATGTGGACAAACATCCGACAATAAAGAATCATTTCCCATTGGTTAATGAGAACAACCAGAGTCAACAATCCATTCATTGTTGTAGCCTATGGAAGCATTCACATTTGTCTGTGCAAAGGTCACAATAGTTGATTGATCAGTTGCTGTAATAGTCAAGCAATGCTCCCATTTTGATTGTTCAGACTCATATTTTTCATGAGCAACATTTGCATCTGCTTCAATAAGTTTCACATGACAGTTGGCTTTAATATGACCAGATCTTCCACATCTATTACACATAACTCTTGCATGACAATCGCGCTTCATGTGCCCCAGCTTTCTGCATCGCCAACATTCTTTTGAAATTCCTCTAAATTTCCGTTCTTTGTTGGATTGCTCAGTGTCACCCGAACCTTTCTTGGAGAAGTTCTCATTCCTTTGGTCCTTTATGTATAGAGCATCCTCCACTTGAGAGAGAGAGATTGCTTGAGTCATTTGTTTCACCAAGGCTTCTTAATGAGAAAGATGATTCTCTAACTCAATAATTGAAGGTTGTGTTGCCCACCCTTGTATAGACGAAATAAAGGGCATAAACTCTTTTCATAGTCCAAGAATGAGATAGAGACGCAACTGAGCATCACTCACGGGTTCCTCCGTATCTAGTTTTGAAATTTTAGCACACAAGGTTTCGACCTTCAAAAAATATTATGGAATTGAAAGAGTGCCTTGAGTCATTCCAAGAAGTTCATTCTCCAAGTACCGCAACCACATTGTATTTTTTTGTGTGAACAATCGTTCAAGTGTCTCCCACACTTGGTTTGGTTATGAGACATCACGAACATGTGCGATGTAGTCTTCACAAATTGAAGTTCATAAAGCAAACAAGGCTTTGCCACACGTAATCTTCCACTTTCACTATAAGTTAGCATTTTTGGGTGTATCTTCTGGAATTACAACATCATCACCAGAGATAAGATCCTACAAGTCATGCCCTTGTAGACAAGCTTCCATGCATAGATTCCAGTAATTATAGTTGTTACCAACAAGCTTATCTACAGAAACATTGCTTCCACGGTTCCACCATTCATCATCACTGACCAAAAAAATCATACACCTTGTAGGCAACCAAGCTTTGATGCCATGTAACAAATATAGAGACCAGAAGCAACCAAAGAAGACAAAATTTATGTTGAAACTGAATTTTATTACTCAATGAAGAACTGAGGCAAAGGTTATAAATACTAAAAGTTTTCCTAAAAGATCATAACCAACACCAATGTGTCTATGAGATTATTTTCCAGAATAAAAGGAAGACAAACTAGACTTATTCAACACAAACTAATTCAGTTATGCAGCAAAGACTAAACAACAACTTCTAACTTCCAAGATATGACAGCCCTAAGTTACACTAATTTGCAACGCTCCATCCTTTTTTATTGTTTAGTCTCTACTAATATAGTTCAAGGAACAATATCGCCGAGATAGGCAACTTTAATGGCAAGCATTTTGGCTGCAACATCTACCATGTTCGGTCTCTCATAAGGAGAGTCAGTTGAGCATGAAAGACCAACTCTTGCCACAGAAACCAAACACTCTGACTCCCTCCTTGCATGGTTTTCTGACAGCATTAGAGGATCTATAATCTTCAGGACGCCATCATTAGAAATTTGCATCTCGACCAACCTGCGGAGTGTCAGACCATTTTGGAACATTCTGTCAGCTGGCCTTATTCCTGTTAACATCTCCAGGAGAAGGATTCCATAGCTATACACATCTCCAGAAGTAGTCACTTGACCATCTACCCCATACTCTGCAATCCATACAAGTTTAAATGGTAAACAAAAAAGTGCAGGGTAAAAAAAATTGACAACTTGATATCACCTGGAGGAATATATCCTATGGAACCCCTGAAACCAATGGAACTATTCGATGCCCAAGAGCAGTTAGAGAGCACCTTGGCAAGACCAAAATCTGCAACACGAGCACTCATCTCATCGTCAAGGAGAATGTTGCCTGGCTTGAGATCACAATGCACCACTGGTGGTTGACAACCATGGTGAAGATACTCCATTGCATCGGCAATGTCTATGGCCATGTTCAACCTGTGAGTCAGAGATAAAGGGTGATTCTTTTGATGCTCTGTTTGAGGATGTAACCATGTCTCTAAACTTCCATTAGACATGAATTCAAAGACTAATGCTTTGAAATCATTGCCACAGGAATCAATGCTGGAGCAGGATGTTAGGATCTTGATAATGTTGCGATGCGGATGGTTCGCAGTGCCTCACATTCCGAAGAGAAACTCTGGGATGCTCCTGCTCTTCAAGGTTGAAAACCTTGACAGCCACAGTAGTGTTGACATTTTCCAAAGTTCCTTTGTATACTGAACCATGTCTTCCCCTGCCAACAAGATTGTCAGCACTGAAGCCTCCTGTAGCCTTGAGTAAATCTCCATGTGATGCTCTGGGGAATCTCAATTCCATGGAGATTTTGGAGGAAGCCTTCTTCTGGGACAGCCTTTTGCAAATTAGAAAAGCTAAGGACGAAAAGAGGATGAAACAAGCAAGTGGGGTCCCAACTGTTAGCAAGTAAAGCCACCTTATTCTTTTCTCAGATGTTTTAGGAGGGCATGGAGAAGAGTTGATTTCTGGAATACCCCCACAGAGCCCAGTATTTCCAACCACTGATATGGCAGTAGATTTTGAGAAGATGCCCTTCTCAGGTATCTCGCCTTGAAGATTGTTGTAGGAGAGATCCAGGTATATTAAACTGGTCAAGTTCTCCAGGATTTTGGGAATGGACCCTGACAAGTTATTGTGTGAAAGATGCAACTCTTCGAGGCCTTTCATAGTGCCAAAAGATGAAGGTATTGTTCCTGATAACAAATTATTTGAAAGATTCAACAATTTAAGCCCCCTCATTTTGCTCAAGGATGGAGGAATGACTCCTTGGATCAAGTTATCATCAAGCTTGAGCAGCTCTAAGCTTTCACAGGCAGCAAGGGTCATAGGGATCTCGCCAGAGAGCCTGTTGCTGGACAGATTCAACATTCTTACGTTTCTCAGGAGTCCAACTTCAATAGGAAGGGATCCACTCAATAAGTTGTTAGAAAGCACAATAAAATTGGATAGGTAGGGAAGGCTGAGAATCTCCACAGGTATGCTGCCATTAAGTCTATTCATGGAAAGCTCTAATTCATTCAGTCTCAGCATGTTCCCCAGTGCTGGAGGGATTGGGCCTTCCAAATCATTGTCATTTAGATAGAGAGATGTCAATTGAGTGAGGTTTCCAATAGAGGCTGGAATGCGGCCTGTGATCCTATTGCTGGTAAGGCCAAAGAACTGTAGATTATAAAGCTTGCCAATGCCTTCTGGAATGGTTGCAGTGAGCTGGTTATCAGTTATATCTAGTCCAAACAGACTAACCAGGTTTTGGATCCCTGAAGGTAGTGATCCTGATATAGAATTGCCTCCCAGTAAAATTTGTTCGATTTCTTTGGAGAGGTTGGCTATGGAGCTTGGCAATTCACCAGCCAGCTTATTGTTATCAAGAGCCAAAATCTGCAAACCGCTGCAGTTTGTCAGAGAATCCATGAACCTCCAATCACTGACATCATTTGCTTCAAGCTGATTGAGCTCTAGATTAAGGAACCAAATATTTTCTGCTCTTCCAATGTCTGGAGGAATTCGACCGCTAAAATTGTTTTGTGAAAGTTCAATAACAGCAAGCCTTGACGCATTGGAAAGTGACACTGGAATTGGTCCAGTGAATCCGTTACCTGCTAACTTGAGTCTTTTGAGACGTGGAAGGCTTGTGCCTATACTTGGTGGAAGGCTCCCATGGAGCTGATTAACCATGACAGCCAAAGTATGCAACAATGAGAGATTAAAGAAGGATGGAGGTATTGTCCCAGAAAGCATATTTCCGGATAAATCTATTAATCTAAGGTTTGCAAGGTTTCCCAACTGCTCTGGGATGTTCCCTTTCAAACAGGACCTTGAACTACTCCCTACCCCACAATTTATTGAAAGTTTGGTGAGAGAAGAAACGTTTCCAAGTGAAGATGGGATGACACTCAAAAAACTATTATTATCAAGGATCAACTGATCAAGCTTTGATAGATATCCAAGCTCGACCGGAATCACCCCAGTGAGATTGTTACTGCTGAAGTCGATCACTCTGAGTTCTGAGCAGTTAGATAGACCGGCAGGAATTGAACTCTGGATTGAATTGAAGCTCATGTTGAGGTGTTGCAGACGGTGCAAGTGGCCAATGGTTTTTGGTATGTCACCATTGAAACCATTGTCCATAAGTAGTAATTCCCGGAGGAATGTTAGGTTACCTATGGATGGGGAGATGACGCCCACCATACCCTGGGAAGTGAGATCCAGAGCTATAACCCTTTGAGGATGCTTGTGGCTACATGCAACTCCATGCCACTTGCAGAGATGAATGGAGTCGTTCCATGAGTTCAGAACTCCAGAAGGATCACTGGTCACTTGATACTTGAATGCCAACAATGCCAACCGATCTGTATCATTGCTCAATGCCGCAGCAACTGTACAAGACGGCAACGTCAAGAATTTCAATAACATGAGAATTGACAAGAAAGCAATGGCCTCCATAGGGATCGATCCTTAGGAGTACGCTGGTTACAAGTTGATGACATGATACGGGAGATTCTTGACACCGGATGCCCTCTGGTTTAAAGAGTACGTTGGACTCCAAAACTGCGTATTTGACACGACACTTCCTTTTGGTTTACTGGAAAAATGCTTAATCGACCCTTCAATTCCTTTTGTTTTACTGACATGAATTGATTTGCCAGTTTCAAAAGTCTTGAATTAAGCAAAGACTCAACTAAATAATGCACATCAGCGACCACGAAGTTAACTAGCGGGATCACACCAGAGAGCTCCAAAGCCATAAACATGCGTTTGTTCTGCAGAGTAGTAGTGAGAAAGCATTCAAAACTCCGTTGGAATTGAAACCCCATAAGCGTCATGACTGGGGCATGACTGGGACTTGCCTAACTAGTCCTTTCCGTGCCCGTCAATTGGTCTTGATTTTCTCGATTCTTTGACCAATGAATTGAGGTACAATGTGACCTTCATGCTTGCTTCCCTTCTTGACAAGATTTTTGAGGATGATGTTAGTATGTTTATGTTTATAAATTTAATAGTGCAATACCCATGCATTAGCATGTGGTGGTGCTTTCTTATAATAATTACTTTTTTAAAAAAAAATTTAAATATAAATATTAATCAAATATAAATATCATATTTAGTAATTAATATTAAAAAAATGAGACATATTACTACATTTACAAAGATGAAACCTATCACAAAATCTGTGATATTTTTAATAAATTGTGCTTTTTGGTGGCATATTGATCAATTTATATTTGTCGACTTCCTCCTCCTCTCGTGGTTCGACGGTGCTCATGCCACCAAGCAGATGAAGCTCCAGGCCTTGATCGCCCTCACCCGCCACAATCTCACCCTCACCAGGGAAGAGCACGTACTGAGACCTCTAGGAGCCGACTTCGAAGAGGAGGATACGGACAAACCCCTATTATCAGGAAGCCTACACTCTTCCTCCCACAGTCCCCACGGTCTTGAAGTTCTTCTGGCACAATTTGGTCCACTAATTAGGGACCTATGGTAGAACCGCTAACTCGGTTTTGGGGCTTATCTTTCCTTTGTACTTTGTTTGTATTTCATATGTCTTTTTCTCTTTTCTCAATAAAAGAATGTGGTTCATCCACATAATATAAAAAAAAAGTTTGAAACAATATAAAATGAAACAACTACTTAATTCTTTTAGTAAACCTCATGTGAATGATTATACTTATGTTATTTTTTGAATAAATAAATATTAAACATTACATTATTGAAAATTTATAATTATTTGTGTATGCATGAAAATTTTATATTTATTAATTTTAGTAAGGGCGGTACGTGGATCGAAAGTATCTGCTTGGTATTTTGTGTGTGAAAAGACTTTAGGAGAAATACCAAACACAAATATAATTTATTTATTTAATAATAGAAAATACTAAATTATTAAGACCCACTCTAGGGACCTCATATTAAGGGCTCAAGTATAAATAGGAGACAATGTTTAAGGGTGTTTTGGTAATATTAATCTCTTGAATTTGAACTTGTATTTGCAATTAACTTTTTTGATTCTTTGTTTTTTAAAAGGTAGATTAACCAAGCTTTAGAGCCCATTTGGATTGATTTATGAAAAAAGAGTTTTTTTTTTCTCAGAACTTTTTTTGTAAGAACTTTTCAGAGTAAGTTAAGGGTTTTTTTTATTATTTTTGTATTTGGATACGTTAATTCCAAAGTGCTTTTACAGTTGTAAAGTTTTTTAGATGTTTATTCCCAAAGGGGTTTTTTAGTGACAAACTACTAAAATGGTTATTCAATAAATAATAATACTAATAACAACAAGAATAAGAACAATTACATTTAATATCAACAATAACTATATTTCTATAAATATTACAAAATCAACCAATAGATTGATTAGAAATATGATCTCGAGTAACATCCCTAATTATGATCATATGTTGGGTCTTTTCATATGTTGGTTGTTTCCAAGCAAATGAACTTTCGTCGCCATCATCCACGAAGCCTCGCCCCATTAGATTATGAGTTCTATAATAATTCAACATTTGATTTGAAATCAAATAGGATACTTAATTTGATTATGTCTAATTAGGCCACATAAAGGAAATAAATCCAACACATAAATCTCTCCGATGCCTCACATGATGTTAGGTTAGATTTGGGAAGTTGTTTTTTAACTTGCACAAGGGCACTTTTGTAATTGAAAAACCTAAAACTCCTCAAAATAGCTTTTCTTCAGAAGCTTCAACAAACAGCTTCTGAAAAAAGATATTTTTATCCTTTTTTAATAGCTTCTCCTTTTTCAGAAAAGTCCATCCGAACACATATAAAACCCACAAAAGTCCTTAACTTATATAAAAAAAAAAGTCCTTTTTGGCTTCTCAGAAGCCAATCCAAGCGGGCCCTTATTTAATTTTGGTTAAAAAGTACATGTCACTACAACCATTTTATACGGTATTTCCAAGGACTATACTCCCTGTCATGCATCACATACTTGAAAGCTTTGAGACTCGATTTTTGTTCCCTTGATCACCCCCAGCAAGAGGGTCCCTCTTCAAAGGCCTTGTTGCCCTCATCCCTTGCCCACTGTGTTGTTGTCTCCATGGCATATTGCATGCTCCTTTTAATAAGGTTGTCCACCACCATTAGTTTTGTCTGTTTCAATGAGTGAGCTGCACCAAACCAAAAAAATCATAAGATAATCGATTTCACAAATTAGTTTTAGGAAAACATGTTGTTTCCTTGAAAACATCTTTTGTTCCTTTCAATCCAGATATTCTATCCTATGACCATGGTAGCAAAGCTCACATCCTCATCCTAGACTTTTGCCTATCTCCCTTGTGAGGGTGGTTTATTTTAGATGTCTTTTGTAGACTGGGTTGTGGATTGGCCGAATAGGTCTTTATAGTATGTCCAAATACTCATCGCATATGGGCATGTAAAAAGTAAGTGTGCCACTATTTCATTCGCAAAGTCACACATGTAGCATAGTATATGAGATCCTCTCAATTTTCTTTTTTGCAGGTTGTCTAGCATGAGGATCTTGTTATCCTTAGTTAGTCACAGAAAGAGTTTGACTTTCTGAAGCCAGGGTCATTTCCAGAAGTTTTGTTTTAATTCACTTCTCACACCTCCATCCATTCCAAAGTTATACAAGGATTTGACTGTGAATTTGTGGGAGGGGGTTAGTTCTAGCTCCTTCTATAGGCGTCTGTCCATGGATCATGTCCTATCCACCATTTTAGTTGTTGGTATTCTAATGATTCCATTAATAAGGGACCAGGTTTCAAGATGTGCTTGTCTCTTTATAGTTTGTCCCTTGCCCCATGTAACAATATCTCGTTGTTGAGAGCCAAGGGTTATAGCATGAACCATAGGTTCCATGGAGAAGTACCCTCCACCCAATTATCTAGCCACATGTTTGTTGTACTCATATTCCTTGGAATGGCGATGATGTTAAAGTTGATCATCACTTGGTTTTTGCATATGCTTTTCCAGAAGAAGGATGTCCTTACTAGCAGCACCTTGTATGGGTTTATGTATCCTCTTTCGAAATAGGAGTTCATGAAAATCCTTGAGCATATTGTGGCATCCTCTGCTAAGATCCTAAACAATCACTTTCCCAGAACAACCTCATTAAACACTTTGAGGTTTAGTATTCTCCATCCACCTTGCTCTTTTGGTGTCAATATCCTTCCCCGTCTTATTAACTAGTAAGCGTGTGCTTCCATGTTTGCGACCCGCTAAGTGGAAACTTATATTATACTTAAACCTTTGCCTGTTTAGACTTGATCCAATTGTGTAGACTTCACTCCTTTATATTGAGACTTTAAGACACTTCTAGATTGCATTTTAGGATCTTCCCTATTAAATCCTACCAACCAACTACTCAAAAATATTTTACAATAATTCATACAAAAATTATCTAAAATGTTCTTGAAAAGAATCTTCTAAATATACTTTAGATATTTCTTCAAGTGCTCAAGTGATAAGGATTTGGGTCACAAGTTGTCTAGACTTATGTCATTCGTTCAACATCCCAAAGCATTATGGGCAAATCATGTTTACTCACCAACACAACCCATTAACTTGATTTGGTGATACCAAGTAAAACCCTTAGGTTTTTAAACACGCTATATTTGAGGGCTGCAACCAATTCTTGAGATCTTGTAAACTTAAATTTCACCTCTATCCTTGTGATGCATTCTTGATTGCTCACTTTTTTCTTTTATTTTGTAACTATGCTCTTTATCAATGTGATTGATCAATTATAATACTCAGTTCAACGAGGGCGATCCACAGGACCACAGGCAATAACGAGAAGACATAGCAAAGTCGAAGAAAAAAAAACACCGTATCAGTATTGCTTTAATTTGTATTTAGAGAATATTCATTTAAAACTAATTTATTTTAATTAATCACGCAGAAGAAAAGACTAAGGTTTTAGATTTGATTAGTCCTACCAGTGGACGCAAATAAATTTCTTTGATGATCTATGGTTTTCTAGTTTAATTTGGGTATGCTTGCATCATGGTTATAGACTATAATTAATAAAAGGTAAACCTAAGCATTGACTATCCTATTCCCCATGAAACATCATATTTGTGAGAATTAATCAAAGCTTGTGGTAGCCTATTCATCGATCATTAATTAAAGGGAGTAACCTAATAATTTATGATGCCTAATTGGTATACCACATCAAGGACCAACCCCAAAGACAAAGATCAAACATAGAAGAAAAGATGTTTTCAATTCAATGATATAATCATAGAAAAAAAAATATTACATACCAATGAGGTGGAACTAATCTCCCCATTTTTCTTAATCAAGAAGGTTTAGCCGAGCATAGCCATGAAAAACATCAAAAGAAAAGGGGACGGGTTGAGAGTCTTCATCGCCCCGTCTTTGGCTTTTCTTCTTCGCCTCCGCCTCCTCTCTTCTTTTTTCCATCTCTCCCTTTTTTATAATGTTATTATAACACTAAATAAACCCTAAAAATAATTTTCATCTGCTGCCCTTGGCCCTGGGCTCATTATTTACAAAGCACACAGAGATTAAAAGTTCTGAATTTTGTCCTCAACTTTTGGTCCAATTTAGGGTATGGAAACGAGGTCTATGGACTCAGATCTCTCATAAAGTTGTATTTCTGGATGTTTTCTTTAATCTGGACTTTTAATCACCTCAATCGGACTTCTAGATCTTTAGTTATATCCATTTTAAAATTTCAACGCTTGTGTAGAAACCCTAATCCGATTAGGGTTTAAATTAGCGTTTTACACTCCAATTCAAATTACTGTTTGGAGACCCAAATGAACTTGGATTTGAGCAAAGCAGATCATTACGGAAATCTTAGAATGTTCTCTTAATCTTTGTTGAAGGCTTCCTTTCCATCCAACCACTTCTTCCAAGTCAAACGCTTATTAATGTCCAATCGGATCGTGCATCACCTTTTCATAGCCACGCTATTAAAAAAAATTGCAAAGACAAACTAAAATAATATTTTCCTACTAAATTCATAAAAAATAGCATTTTTTTTAATGAAAATTATATAACAAACTATGATGGTGCATGTTCCACATATGTCCATATGTCAACAATTGTATACGTCAAAATGATATAATAATGGCCAACATAGATGTAATATGATGCATATTTTAGCTCTCACTAATTCTCTAATGAAGTGATGTCGAGTGTAGATTTGTTATCTTCTCTAATGGAAAACTAGGTTTTTTTTATTTTGGCAATTACGCACTTGTTATTGGCATATATCTATCTAACCTCATCTTGCATGCATTAAGCTCTTTCATTAAGCTTCTTAGGCAAAGTGTATGGAAAACACAAGTAGCAACCACATATTCTGCTTCACATGTGCATAGAGTCATAAATTATCATTTTCATATATTGTGGTGTCTGAACTGCTTTCATATTCTATTATTATGAACGTCTTGATGCAGGAGGCTTGAGTTAGATGTTGCCAGGATAGCGGGTCAACGTAAAGGCGGGAGGTGGTCGAGTCAATTTCAAAGATTGGGTCGATTTTGGACATATTTCGGTATTTTGGCCATAACTTTGGCTACCGCTATCGGATTCGCGTGCTCAACCCTAATTCGGAACGCTTGGCTCGATGCGCACGTGGGTCTTGCTCGATAGACCTTTCCTTCATCCTCAAATTCCACGGTTTTCCCCGTCGTTTCTTTGTTTTTCGGTGTTTTTTGCTATTTTTGGTAATATTTCGTATGCCAATTTAGGATAGGATATGAATCCGATTTGAACTCGGATTTTTAGGAGTTATCTGATTTGTTTAGTTATTTTAGAATTAAATAAGTTTTTCTATTGAACCAAAATTTGCCGATTTGGGCAAATTTGGATAAGAAGATAGAATTTCTAGGTTATCTAGG
Organism: Dioscorea zingiberensis; assembly: GCA_026586065.1. NCBI lineage: Eukaryota > Viridiplantae > Streptophyta > Magnoliopsida > Dioscoreales > Dioscoreaceae > Dioscorea > Dioscorea zingiberensis. Next base: position 47,169,390 of record CM048818.1, on the reverse strand, counting down.
TTAGTTGTTTTTAGCTATTTAAACCCAGTTTGTGGGTTGAATTTTATTCATTGATTATTGATTTATATTTTCCCCTTTGAAGTTTCAGAGACTTTTCTTCTCTGTTTGTCTTCCCATTTTTTGCTCTTTTGTCAATCCCCCCTTGTTCCACCACTCGCAAGTTAATCACTACCCTGCCCGACATCACTTCTTCTTGTCTTAGTTTTTTTCATTTATTGTGTGCAATCACTTAAAATCAATGTGTGCGTGGTAGTGTTAATTTTCTTTTATGAACTGTAGATGTGCTTGAATATTATGTGTCTATTGAAATCAGGTGGCATAACTTTAAGTAAATGAGTAAACCTGTGCAATAAAGTGATTGGTCAATCCTTATAGTGTTGTTTGTGACAGTGTATAGAATGAGAGGCCTTTTTCATGTTTGGAAAAATCATGTTTATACTTGACATAGAATGGGTAGAATTATAGACAATGCTCTTACTTAGTTTGTATGTTGTAGGAAAGACATGTTTCCACTATAGAATACATGTAAAGTATGAACTTCAGTGATGTCGAGTGGTTCTTGAAGTAGGGTTGAGAACATAGTAGTAGGGGCACCAAGTAAGCTTTAAAACATCGGGGTGATTCTCTTGTTGAAAAAAAAATGGTGTGATAATAAAAAACAAGAGAACATAAAAAAGGTGGGAGCAATAGCTTAGAAAACCCGATAATTGTGTCTCACACTTGAACTAATAGAAATGAAAGACAAGTCTCTGGTAGTTCATATATCTACAAGTATTCTCTCTTGCATGAATCTATCTATATAGCATACAAATTGAACATAGAGAGATATTGAACTTTACAAATAATTCCTATGCAAGTGGCCGCAAACTATTTTAATCCCTTGTTAGTACCAAATTTTAAAAGCTTAGCACCTTTGCTAATATTGTCACAAACAAGAGTTCATGGAGGCAAAATCAAGTGATTAAACCAGAATAAGATAACTTAAGTGGTTTTAATGTGTATTGATTGGTAAATTGCTTGAGGATAAGCAATTACTCAAGTTTGGGGGTGTTAGCTCTCGAAAGAGAGCTATTTAGGGGGGTGCGTATTAATTGTTTTAGAACCAACGAAGAAGTTATTTGATTATATCTAGATGTTTTGGTTCTATTTTATGAATTAATTCTATTGGAGATGTCTCCACTTGTTTTAGTGCATATCCAACATATTTTGTATTTATTCAAGCACTAATTCAAGTTGTAGTTAGTTAATAGGAGAATAAAATTCTGGAGTGAAGAGACAGACTATGAATCCACTCCACAGGAGCAATTCAAGATGTGTGTCACAACGATAAGTTTTAGTGTCGCGATGGCACAAGGATTGAGAATCGAAGAATCAGCAAAGCATAAGCGTCACGATGTTGGATTCTAGTGTCGCGACGTTCAGTTCCAAGAGATTAGACAAACAGTTAGCATCGCGATGGTGGAGTTTATAGCGTCGCAACGATAAATGGGGGCATTCACGATTTGGGGTTCTTCGTCACAACGCTAATTTTGGGCATCACTATGCTCGACTCAAATCCTATAAAAGTTGTTGGTTATTTTAGGGTTCGGAGAGTCGATAAAAAACCCCTAATTAAAGAGTGTGGAACCTCGGTTTTGAGGCTAAGCGGTCCATTCTAAGGGTGGATCCGGAGCAATATAGGTGAAAGGAAGAATCTAGAACCTAGAGGAGGGTTCAGAGCCTCCACTAGAAGGGGAGAAGTTCATTTATTACTCCTCTCTTGTATTTGGCATTGATTCAGGGATGCTTTGAATTTATTGTTCAATTTCATGAGATAAACATTCATTTTTAGGGTTTGTATGAACTCCTTGACATGAATATCAATTGATGGTTTGATTTATGTGAGTTGTTACTATGACTGTGTTTGTGTTCTTGTACCCCTTAAACCATCTAATCAAAAGAAAGTGGCAAATCTTACCTTTCTCAGTATGAAAATGGGAGAAGGGTCGAACCGAGTTCACAATATGGGACCCTATGAGTTTGTGTGCTTGTTCCCCTTAAACCATCTGAATGAAAGAAGGTGGCAAATCTTACTTTTCTCTACATGAAAATGGGAGAAAAGCCGATTCAAGTTCACAAAGTGTAGTATACCCATTGTCAAGATAGGCGTTAGGGTCATAGAATTCCTAGTATCATCGAAAGAAGTATGGTGAGAGTTAGGAATATTGATGTGATAACATGAATCTTAATTACTGCCTAGCATTAATATCCCTAACCTATTCTCGGTTAACCCAATATTCATATCAACAGCAGTATCATATGAATCATAGTTGATTATCTTAAACATGTCAATGAGGAATACAAGTCCTAGTTAACTTGCTTAGATTCTCCCTGAAACTTTCTTAATTTATTTTACTTATTTTCTTCTAGATCAGGTGTAGTTGCAGACAACAACCCTTAATTAATCGATTTAATAAACATAGGCTCAAGAGTAACTAGTACTTAGTTAGGTCAATCCCTACTCCCCGTGGATTTGACACTCTTCTTATCAAATTATAACTTTCAACGACACATCCAGTTGTGTGAGAGTGCTTCATACCCACCAAACCGCGTACGATGCTGTGAAGATATGACTCATATGAGGTCATTTCTTGGGTGTGGTAGTCGAAGAACCTATCCATCCTCACCTTCAACCTCTGCATCAGCTAGGTGAGGGAGTACTGGAACTACTATTGTGGCTATGGTGGTGGTGGTACTACCAATGAAGATGGGGCATCCTTCTGCACCATAAGTCTCACCAGGGCATCATTCAGCTACTGCTTGGGAATAAAGAAATAATCATGGATAGAACCATATCTCATCCCTACGGCTACTGGTTGTGTGCAAGATCTAGTACGAAAATGGTGGATCTTATGTCCATCGATAGCCTGGTGCCGATCGCGTAGATAAGGAGGGCAAGATCCTTGGTTGCCCCGTAGTATGCTGAGCGAGTATTATATGGGCTAAGATGAAATACAACCACAACCTGTATTCAATCTTCAGCGCGCCTCTCTGCATTGAGGTCGGCTAACCACGGGACATAGTGTAAGAAGCCCCAGGTACTACAATCTCTCACAGTACCACCTCTAGATCCACTTGGCCATCCAACCACTTTGGTGAGCGTCCTCTCTGATGACATGGATCCTAAGATGGCGGTTGATAGCTTCCAAGTTGCATAGGACTAACAACCCATACACCATCACAGCACCATTGCGCTGCTCAAGTGTGTTAGCATAGAATTCCCGCACAACCAGGACAACTGCCGCCTCAGGTTGCGTACACAATTGCTCCTAGCCCCTTGTCCTAACTTGAATCTTTTGGGCCTTGAAGCAGATCCCTATGATGGCAATTCCCCGATCAGGGCGAGGGTCTTCTTCAATAGGCCATCAATATACCTCATATCATTCTTAGATGATATAAATCTCTTCGACCTCATTGGGATAGAGGTCGAAGAAGGGCATGGCCTCTTGGAAATTAGCTTCTTGGGCATGTTTCCTACAAGCAAAGACAAGTCCATCAGTCTAGCCTACATTAATATCAAAAGATGCACATAAAATAGATTCGATTATAATTTGAGATGGCAAATGAACATAGCTAACTACCCTAAATATTGCGAAATGAAACTCAAGGCATTGCTAAGAAATTAGGAAAAAATAAAAATTTTGACAGAGTTTCCCCTTGTAAAATCTAAGTTGAAGATTAGTACAACCATTCAAACAAAGCAGATTCATGCAAGCACTAATCCCCCTTCTGGGATTCATTTAAGGGGGATTAGTGTGTTTCAAGGTTTAGTGTAGTTTAAAACAAAACCCCAAAAATTAATAGATATAATGAATCAAAGCTTAAAATTAGGGTAGTACTTAACTAAGTCATTAAACCACTCCCTGTGGATACAATACTTGGGCTCATTATTCTATTATTTGACGAAAGATACACTTGCGTGCAGGCATATATTGTTATACATGTCCTATCACAAAGGAGCTGAGGATGTCAGTCATAATCCTTATTCTGTATCACCCTATAACCTTATTATAGAACCATATGATAAATGCAAGGGTAAATCCAAGGATATACACAACGGAGATCTCCTTCCCAACTACTACCTGGTCTTTGACTCTTGCACTAGCCATTGGGATGTCTTTCATTATCCATTGGTAGATCCCCTATGGTGACACACAGAATTTGATGATGGCATGTTATGAATGTAATGCCCAACCCCGATTGGAGTCATCATATATAGTCATGTTGGCTTCAAAACTCCAATCGCAAGTTCGTGAAGTACCGCTCTACAGATTAACTTTGACGATGTTTGATAAGCATTCCAATGACCATAATTTTATATCACTTTCATGTACATTCTTCCATGCAATCTGGAGCAATTATGGCCCATTGGTACTCAATTTGTACTAATTTTAATTTACAGTGCATTTGAAGGCCTCAAGAACAAGTTGGAAGCATTTCAACATCAAACAAAGCAAAATTCAGTGCAGGATAGATTACACGGGCATGTGCACAATTTAACGGACCTATGTGAATTATGTGGGCACTCAGACGCCTCGTATGATCTGCCCTGTGGCCTTCCCGAGAAGCACACAAGCGGATACGCGCCCGTGGGATAACCCGTGGGGACAACTCGAGAGCCACAAGGGCACTCAGGCGCCCCGCATGAGCGGCTATCTGCACAACCTGAGGAGTACACGGGCGGACACTTACCCTTGTAGCAACCCGTATGGATTAAGATTTGGGCGGACCAGACTTGATTTTTCTCAAGTTTGGACTCATGCGAACCCAATTGGATCCAGAACTTTTGGAGACTATAAATACATTCATTAGGGTTTTGAAAAAGGGGATCCTAATTTTTCCATAGTCCACTATCCTTGGGAGCTTCTCCTCGCCATCGACTATCATCCACTCATCGAGCTAGGGCATCATCGACATCGAAGAAGCGGCGCTTCATCGGGGGAGGATAGGAGGAATCTTGCCAAAGTCCACACCAAAGATGGAGTCAACGGCATATCATCGTCCTATACTTTCTTTTATTTTACTTATTGTATTGGATTTGTGTTCCCCTTTAATAGGGAACTAACTTCCTAGGAATTTGGGCATAATGAAACTTTAGGTTATATTTTAATTTCCGACATTGAATGTTAATGACTATTTGGTTGCTTATTAATCGTGTGATGTATTGAGTGTTATTCCGTTCATTCGACAACCCGGGTTATTGATGCGTATGTTATGTGACTAATGCTTAGACCGCAAGTGCACGGGTCGTATCAAGTAATAAAGTAGACTATAAAAGTCGGATGTCGAACCCACAAGAACCGAGATACTAGTACTAACTCTTCCTCTATTACCTAGTCAAAACAAAGATTGGTAAAGGTTTAATCTAATCTAATTTGTAATTCTAGAAAGCAAGATAAAATAGGATGTGATGAAGTCGTGAGGGCAATCAATTAGGAGAAGAGGTATCCGGGCAAGGTATCCCCCTCGGGTTCTTGTGGATAATAATATGTATAGATTCCTAATTGAAGAATGTTAGTTCATGAACCAAGAATTCCTACAACGCTTTCACACCCTCATTCGGGGAGAGTTACTAATCTACTTTTGTGAGTAGTTCTAGGGAACACATAATCTTGGAAAGGTTGTGGGAATAATTCGTTTTAAAGAGTCTTTCTTCTAAACACCCGATCTCTCGGCATGTTCACAACTCCAACCTATTGAAGTAGATCTAGGGTATATAGAGGAAGCGTTATTGTCTACACCTTCTATAAATCTAGATTGACACTTAGAACTGTCGCAACGTAAAGCATCAATACTATACAAAACATTCAATAGGTTCTCAAATATTGAAACATTCATTCAAATATAGAAATCCATAACAAGTAAATTAAAGTTCACACATAGACCCAAGGGTTCAAAATTGCATAAATACCTAAAATATTAGTTCCCCATCAAAGAGGAATAAAAATCTAATGCAAATAAAGGAGAAAACATCAATATAATGACAAATAAATTTCCCTCCGATGTTTCCTTGACTATTGGTGTTGCAAATCCTCCTCCAAACCTCACTGCCGAGAAGCCTTGACGATGAAGCTTGATGCCCTAGTTGATGGAGTGGGAGAGATGGTGATGATGATGATGACCCAAGGAGTAGCCCCCAAGGGGGATGGTCCAAAGATGCCTCTAAACCCTAATTTATAAGGTATTTATAGGCATTACAATCATAGATAAGTGTCTGAGTCGTGTTGGGTCTGTGTTGGTCATGTTTGGGCTACAAAATAGTGAATATCGGGCCCATATATGCCCTATACAGCTTTTTTACCGGTGCATATAGCCGTATGGGTGCATACAATCTTACAGCCGTATGCAGCAGTAAGGCTGGATTTCTACGTCGCGCAGTCTTCATCAAGCGCTCGATCGGATAACCAATTCTTGTCGGATTGACCTGAATTTTGATTGAGTGTTCCCCACTAGTTGATCTTCAATCTGAACGGTGGAGATTTGATTTAGAGTCCTGTATCTCTTATAATAAAATTCTGATCTTTACTGCTCTTTCAGGACTTCTGCATTGTTCTCTAATTGCTTCCTTTTTCGCCTCAAATGACGTAGAATTTCTTCCTTTTGATTCTTGAGACTCTCCAATGCCCTGTAAATAAAGGTTAACACAAATTAAGTATAGATGGACTAAAACTACTTCAAATCCTTTGCATAGTGTACAAGAAAGTAATATAACAATATGATCAATTGAATGCTTATTAGTTATCCAATCCGGCACACTAATGGAAGAAGCAAACGCCTCCCCGTGTGGGGGCATACCTCAATAGATGGGATTGTGAGTGAGTTGAGAGATCGGGCACTAAGGAAGGTGACTACTTTATATGCATTGTTCCCATAATCCGTCCAAGCAATAGATTCCCCAAAACATCATCGGTAAGGGCACTAGGTTAGTAATTAAGCTTGAGAGAGAATGAAAGTAATGTAGGAATCCTTAGTCTAATAGATTCAACCATTAATCTTAACATTCATTTTCTATACTATCGAGAACTCGAGGAGGATTCATCTCCCGGATGCTTTTCTTTTATGATTGATTGTCCTTGTGATTTTTACCACTCTCTTGTTCGAATTTAATTTCTCTTGTTAGAATTAACATTTAGGTTTAATTAGTACTCAACCCATAATCCAAAGTAGACAAGATAATAGGTGAGCAGTTTGTATTAGTACTTCACATAGTCCCTGAGGATCGATACCCGACTCCTTAAGTCCACTTTATTACTTGTTCCAACGCGTGCACTTGCGATAGCATTGCCTCACAATAAATGCTTCTTTAAAACCTTCTGTTAGTCTTCTTTATCCATTCAAGGAAGACTTAAAAGGGCTATGACAGGGAAAGATAAAGATCAACACCACATCCTCTATCCGAAATAGATATTCAACTACCAGATCAAGCGTGTGTCATCAGATTGAAGTCTTTATGATGGGCTAGAACAGTATACTCCTCTCTTGTACGATTGGAGCAATAACCATGAAATGCTCGAACGCGGTTTAGTTGATAACTCCCACTGAAGGAGCCTCTAACAAACCCTAAAATGCTCCTGAGCAACGCGAAACTCATCTAGTGGAGGCAAGCAACCAAGCACACCCAACTACATTTCCTAAGAAGACGCATGGCCTTAGTGTGGAAGCGAAGCCATCTCCATCGGCGGCACAAAGCAAGCAACACTCACCCTCCAACCCTCCGGAGACTATGAAGAGCAGCAACCCGCGTAGAGGAGTAAGCTATGCTAATGCACTCGCAGGCGAGGGGCGAAGGACTTTCATCGCAGAGGTACTTGCAACTCCAGGTCCACCATCCAGCCCCATCTCCAACTAGGGAAGGTGGTCGGATGTGCATTACAAGCGACACAAAAGGGTAGAAGAGGCACCGAGACCCCGTGAGAGCCCCCATGAGTGATGACCGACCGAAGCAACGCTGCTACCTCTGAAGCCATGCTCCCCTACCCCCGGCTGCTGAGCGTGGTGGAAGTGTGTGGACAGTGCTTGTGACCAGGACACATGGCATCCGATTGTAGATGAGCGATAACTTGTAGGGTGTGTGGTGACACAGGGCATCGCGGGAGAGAATGCCGGCGTCGACCACTGATGTAGCAGCCATAATGGCACAGTCGGGAAGACGAGAAAATGGTGTCCTCAGAGACACTGGGAGAAAAAACAGGCCCAAAGAGAACTTGACTGGATATGGTGAAGGAACAAACCCAGTCCAGGCCGTAGGCGAGAGCAACCCCGACTGTGCCATTATGGCTGCTACATCGGTGGTCGACGCCGGCATTCTCTCCCGCGATGCCCCGTGCCACCACACACCCTACAAGTTATCGCTCATCTACAATCGGCTGCCATGTGTCCCGGTCGCAGCATCGCCTACACTTCCACCACTCTGCGGTGGTGGGGTAGGTGAGTGGGGGTAGGGAGCATGGCTTCAGAGGTAGCAGCCTTGCTTCGGTCGGTCATCACTCATGGGGGCTCTCACGGGGTCTCAATGCCTCTTCTACCCTTTTCTGTTGCTTGTAATGCACATCCGACCACCTTCCCTCGTTGGAGATGGGGCTGGATAGGTTCACAACACGTCCTTATCCCTGGACAGTGATATGATGGCCGGTAAGGAGGAGCTTAAGGTTGTAATGATCGCTGCGATCACGGAACGATGGGTAGGGATGATTAATGCCCACAAGGTATCAGCCGTACTCCGGGAAGTAGTTGATGGAGGATGGGAATAGCCGACGACGGAACTCTGAGATGGCTGGATAATCATCACATATAAGTCAACAGAGGAAGCAAGGAAGATGGAGAAGTCTAATGAAATCCATTTCCCGGCCTTCTCCATCATGTACAAGCCATGGACCCCAGATCTCTGGAATCCGGAACAAGCTGATGGCGAAGTCCATTGGTTGCACATCTAGTACATACCGATGTACTATTGGAGCTAGGACTGTGCGGGTAGAATCTTGAAGATAGTGGGAGACCTTGTCTACGTAGACCGGCGTGGAGGAATGTACAGAGATGACATCCGAGCGGCAGTGAGGGTGAGGAAGGACAGGACTATGCCCTATGTAGTCTACTACAATATCGAAACTAGGAAGCACCTTGAGCGGGGAGAGCCTCCACTACCATGGGGTGCTGACACGACCGGAGAGATAACGGCGGAGCTAGAGAACCTTGCCATAGCCTGAAAGATAAATACCAAGTACTCGAGTAGTGGAAAGGGGAAGAAGAAGCTAGTGAGAGGAAAGAGGTCGGGACACCTCTGGCGAAGGTTGGAGCAACAGAACACACCGGAGAATCCCCTCGGAACCAACATAAGGCCCGAACAGATCACGCACCTATGCTGGACTGGTTCGAGGTTGGCCAACAGGTGATGATCCGCCATACAACCTCTGCCAAAGGCCTAGTCCAGGCAGGTTATCAGACGTCGTACAATGGCATGGGTCAGAGACTCAGGGACACGTTTAGAGTGCCAAGCCCTTGAATGTGGCCGCTGACGTAGAAAGAGGCAAAGAAAGGGGAGAAAGACTCAGCTCGCTCATAACCTCAAAGAAGTCACAGTATCCAAGCGCAACTGAGGAAACAAGTCACAAGAGCATTGCATGCATGGAAGCAACTAGGGTTCACGTGGGAGACAATCCCATCCACACCTCCTCAACCAAGTTCATCCAACTATAATGAATCCAATTATAATGAAGCTAGCGCCCACCTCCTCCATATCAAACAGCAATTTATAAGCGAAAGTAATGGCACTTGAAACTAAGCCCATCCATGCTTGGATCAGGGACTAGATCTGACTCAGTCAATACATGCACTTTGGGCCCGGATCCAATTCCTTCCTCAATTAATGGACCTAGCTGTTCAATTCCTCCCTCAATTGATGGACCTAGTTGTTCAGATTTAGTTAAAAAAGGACCAGTTCAAAATTTGCAAGCTATAACCCCAAGGGCATTATAATTCTTGGATCTAATTCACAGTGGTATAATTGATCCAACTAACACGTTTGAGAGGTATTTGAATGGTGGTTGGAATTTTGTCTCGGACACCACATGGTTAAATATGAAGAATCTATCGACCAAGGAGTTGGAAAAAGGGGCTCCCACTAAACCCCAAGAAGGAAAAAGACCCAAACAAGCAACAAAATCCAATAAAAGTATTAGTAGTGGAGAACTAACCAAACCTCGGGGAAGGCCTAGGAAGATGAAGACACCAAAAGCCCTATAGGAGGTGGAACTAGCATCCATATCAAAGAGGATGATGGAGCACATTAACCTAGAAGGTATACTCTATTCCCTTTTTGAGGTTCCACAAACTAGCTATAGTTGGTCTGACAAGGAACTTATATCAACCGCCCTTGGGGTGGGGGTAACATTGGCAAACACTGACGATATGATACCTACCTAGAACATATGAGACTTCGAAAAACCGTAGGAACAGACAGGGCTAAGGAGGGCATGTAAGCCACTCTAGGGATGTACCGTCAAGGCCAACAGAGTGTTTTTATGAAACTACTATCATGGAATGTACAAGGTCTAGGTAAGCGGAAAAAGCGCTTCCTAGTGAGGGATTACATAACAAAGCAATGACCAGACCTGTTTTGTTTACAAGAGACAAAACTGGAAAGTATGGATGATCGAGTGTGGAGAAGCCTGAGGGCACACCATATAAAGAAAGAATCTCACTACCAGTAGAGGGCACTAGAGGGGGAGTTTGCATGGGGTGAAGCAGCTCCCGATCCAATATCATCAATAGTTTTAGTGACATCTTTAGCATAACGGCTATCCTGGAGGACCGCACCAACCAAGAGCAACGGATGTGTACCTCGGTATACGACCCATGCGATAGACGACTCAGACAAGCATTCTGGAATGAACTAAACTTGGTGAAGTCCAGATGGGAGGGATCTGGATTGTAGGGAATGATTTTAACACCTCTCTCAGACGTGGATATTAACAGGGTAACCTAGAACTCACAAGGAAGACGGGACTTGAAGACCCTGATCAACAATCTCCATTTATGGGATCCTCCCTTATGGGGACAAAGATATACATGGATAGACGAACGAGCCAACATAAAACTGGCAAGACTCGACCGTTTTTTGTTGTCCTCCAATTGTTCGACAAAATTCCCTCATGTATGGCAAGTTGCATTACCATAGATAAGATCGGACCACACACCCATTGTGCTGGAATGTGGGCTACACAGTACCTACCCCTTAATGTTCCGCTTTAACAGATACTAGACCAAGAATGAAGGTTTCTGGGACATGATAAGGAATTGGTGGGAAGGGGCATATTTTCCTAGCACGGGAGAATACATTCTTGCCAAAAATTTAGCCCTCATACGCAAGATATCCAGGCTGTGGAACCAACAAAAGCAAGAAGAAAAAAGAGCAAGGAAAAAGGAACTCCTGGGCAAACTTCAAAGTCTGGTCATCATTGAGGAAAGAGGAAGACTAAGGATACAGGAGGAATGGGAGAGAATTGCCTGCCAAACAAAGTACGAGGCTATAATTACCGCGGAGGAAGCACATTAGAGAAATGTTCCCGCATAACTTGGCTAAAAGAGGGGCGACAGTAACAAAAAATTCTTTCACTCCGTGGCCAACATACTCAAAGTAGGAGAGGAGATAAAGGAAGGACAGTAAGAAGTAGTTGCATCAATCACAGAACATTTCAAAAGACTATTTAGTACCAAGCGGGAAAATAGATATACAACAGATTGGTGTAGACTCTTGGCAAAGTAGGAGCAGGTGAACTTGGAGCTGTTGTACAATCCATTCACAATGGAGGAGATACGGGAAGCAATCAAGGAGCCAAACCCTGAAAAGGCCCCGGATCCGGATGGCTTCCCGATGACACTATATCAACAGGGGTGGGATATCATGGAAGAAGAAATAAGGGGGGTCTTCGATGGCCTGTATAGTGGTCACACAACCCTGAGAGAATTAACTGGGCCCACATATTGCTAATCCCGAAGCACATAGCACCACAGACCATCTCTGATTATCGACCAATCAGCCTACTGAACTGCTTGATGAAGATTATCACTAAGGTGTTGGCCAACAGACTTAGTACGGTCATCGGTAGATTGGTTGACCACACGCAAACAGCTTTCATCAAGGGAAGATGCATACAAGACAATATTATGGCTACGGAGGAACTAGTCCACCGATGAAACATATGCAAGGCAATGGAATGATAATGAAGGTAGATTTTGGAAAAGTATTTCATATGGTGGACTGCAAATTTTTATTGGAGGTTATGGAGGCAAGGGGTTTTGGGTCAAGGTGGCTTGGATGGATGAAAACTATCTTCCCTTCCTCTAAGGCCAAGTTCCTCGTGAATGGGAGCCCAACAGGATACGTGAGGCATCAAAGGGGGCTTAGGCAAAGAGATCCCCTCTCACCACTACTTTTCGTGTTAGCTATGAATATCCTTAGCATAATGCTCTCAAATGCTACAAGGACGAATCTTTTCCAAGGTATACAATGCGATGGAGGAGAAGAAGTCACATCTTAACAATATGTCAATGACTTGCTGATTCTATGCTCGGGGAATATAGACCAATTAAGAGCCCTCAAGATAATCCTATTTGTGTATGAAGGATTATCGAGTCTAAGAACAAGCTACCACAAGAGTGTCATTATACTAATCAGAGCAATTACACACTCAAAGACAAGACCTCGAAGTGTGATAGGCTGCAAAGTGGGAGAATTACCCCTTAGCTATCTGGGGCTCCCAATCTCTGGCAAAAAGCCAAGGAAAAAAGAGTGGAGGAAGCTTATCGAAAAGATAAAGACCAGAATAGCCTCTTGGAATGACAGGCTGTTGTCACTCGAGGGAAGGATCACGCTACTTAATGTTGTAATTTCGATTATCTTGAACTACTGGCTAGCCATATACTGACTTCTAGAATGGGTAGCCAACTAGATTGATCAATTAAGACGGAACTTCGTATGAAAAGGAGCCGGGAGGGAAACTAAAGCATACAATCTTGTAAACTCGGATAAAATATGTAGACCAAAAGAATTTGGTGGATGGGGGATAGTTAATCTTCACAGTTTTAAAACAACAATGCTATGGAAGTGGTGGTGGAGGATCCTGACAGGCCAGGCATGCATATACTCCCAAATTTTCAAAAGCCGATACTTCAAGAACAACGAGGTAAACCCTCACAAAAGAATGTCGGCTAGGACTCTTTTTTCTTGAAAGGCATAGGCCATCAGAAGGAGGCTCTATTGCACAACCTACGTACCACACTAGAAGCGGGGAGTACCACTCTTCTATGGGCGAACAATTGGATTAAGAGGCGGGCCCCAACAGAGCAGTACCCGAGACTGATCGGGATGGCCAGGGATCTTCATAACCTAATACAGTGGGCAAGGCAGCACATTACACTAAACGACGCATTGATCAAGGAAGGACCCCTACTAGAGGGAAGAGTAGCAGAGTTGGAGCAATTAACAAGATGGATATGAGAATGCCCGAAAATAGCAGGAGATGCACGCCAGTGGAAGCTCATCGTGCAGGGAATCTTCACGGTACAATCATACTACCGGTTCCTGATAGATAGTGGGTGTAGATCAAAAGTCCCGTTGAGTTTCTAAAAACAGTCGTGTTCCCTTAAAATCAAGATTTTTTCCTGGATGGCTGTAGACAACAAAAACCTCACCTTAGATAACCTAAGGAAACGAGGATGGCAAGGAACAAGAAGACAGTGTTATCTATGTGACGAAGCGGAGGAAACGATACAATAGCTGCTCTTTCAATGCCCTTATTCTGCGAACATCTGGAGTCACTTCATATCCCCCCTCCCCCACAAACAGAAGATACAAGATCTGTAGGGGAATATTGCGATTACAAAACGATTGCCGCAGGAAGACCGTAAGGGGTGGTACCTATTAACAATGGCCATCACCGGAAACTTGTGGCTGGAGCTAAATAGGAGATGTTTACAGGAGAAACAACATGTTTACCTGAAAACTATCTGAGATATCGACTTCCTAACACTTTCTTGGTTTCATGCAGCTCACACGTCCAAGCGACTAAAATTGATCGCAATGGAATCCATTGTTAAGAGGAGAATGGAGTTCACAAGGGAGGAGCCGGCACAACTCTCCCCAAGGAGCGGGTTTGAGGATAATAAGGGATGATGAAGTAGGAGGAATTACTAGCCTTGAAGGGGCTATAGAGGGCATGGGCTCACTATGAAATGATGTAGCCTCTTTACCTATATATTACCTATCAATGAATAAATAAAAAAATGTGGTATACCTATTTTTATCAAAAATAAATAAATAAATAAATAAAATATAAAAAAAACTCCCACCGACGGTCAATCTCAACTCGGTAAAAAACCGCACTACCGAAGCGATGAAACACCTGGTATTGATGAAATTCTTGCCCGTCTTCAGAGTCGCTCTCTTCAAGCGTTGAATTAATGAAAGGGTTGGATTTAAGGCGCAAAGAAAGAGTTACAAGGCAAGAAAACCTCTTAGAGACGTTGTGGAAGGGTAATAAGAGCCCTCGATTTCAATGTTGTGCATCATTTTTTAATAAGCAAGCATGCATTAACCAGACTAATGTGAGCAATAATCCAAGTCTTTATTAGTTGGATCAATTGTTCATTCTTTTGAATCCAAACGTCATGACACATCTACTAAGAGATCTCTGTACTGCTATTATGATGACCAAAACAATTGGACATTAAGGATAAACACTTATCACGTATAATAAACACTTTAGATCATAATATGGGTTTGTTTGGATTGTCTTATTAAAGAAGTGTATTTTTTTTCTCCAATTTGATAGGACTTATGAAAAAAAAAAAGGACTTCTCATAATAAGTTAAGCGTTTTTGTTATTGTTGTGTTTGAATAGGTTAATCCAAAAGTAGTTTTATAATAATTATAATAAATAAAAATAAATAATTATAATTATAATAAAGAATGTTTTGGTAATTGACACTTTCCAAAATAGTTTTGAAAAAGTTTGAGAGGGTGTTTTGGTAATTGACATTTTCTAAAACAGCTTCTACAAGACAATTTTTTTCAGAAGCCACAAATTACAAGCTTATGAAAAAGAAAACAAATTTTCAAATTTTTTTTACAGCAGCTTTTTTGATAAAACCATCCAAATGTGTTTTTTTTTTTTCTCAGAAGTGCTTAACTTACTAAATAAACGTTTCTCGTGGAAAAAGAAAAACCCCATCCAAACACCCCCTATATATTTCAAAAATTAATATAGTCACATAACTATTCGGGTACTCCTATTTGAGTTACCGAATTATAAAAAATTTCAATTCGGTACCCCAACTTTAGAATCACGCTCAATTGAGTCACCCATGCTAACACCGTTAACGGCAGGATGATGTGCCATGACATGTGACTCACAGTACGCCATGTCATCCATGACACGTGGCCAAATAACTTTTTTATTAGGGCATGGTCTCCTGTAGAACATTCCAATCAGCGTGATTTCATCAAACTCAAACCAAAATCCTATATAAATCAAACTAACAGTGATCAAATCAAACAACCCTAAGCGCCTAAGCATCCAAAAACCAGATCCGAACAATCCATCAATAAATGAAATATAATCCCATCAAAATATGCCTAGAAAGAGCATGGGCAATGCCAAACATATACTAAAAATCCGGATCGATCAGAAAATATACAAACCATAAGAATCCAACAAAAATACCTAAAATTCCAAATAAATCAGATGGAACGAAGATTCATTGAAGCCATTCTCAACGAGGTAGTTGAAGGTGTGGCCATCGTAATTGTACATGAACTTCTTGTTGCTAGACAGGATCTTCTGCAAGCACTGGGCAACGATTCCGTTGATGTTTCCAGTGAACTCTGTGTACTCCGCTAGGATCACCGTCCCCTGTGCCACAAAGCTACCCTAACCCTAGAACTCTTCGATGGATTCCCGGGAAACCGAGAGCTATATCATCGACAGAGGACTCTTCGCTTTCGAGAAAAGAGAGATAAAGGATTTCTATATTTATATATGATAGGGGTAAAAGTGGGAAGATACGTGGCGATCATCCGCATAAACCACATGGAAGGATCATAGACTATTTTCTACTCAGATCCGGGGTATCTTTCCACTTTGAAGGATTGCAGACTCTTCTTTCACTACTCTTCCACCGAAGAGCTACATACTACTCTTCCGCCGAGGAGCTGCAGACTCTTCCTTAACTACTTTTCTGGCCTAAGAGCTGCAGACTTCTCTTATGGGCGAGGAGCTGCAGACTACTCTTCTAGCCAAGAAGTTGCAGACTTCTCTTATGGTTGAGGAACTGTAGACCATTCTTCGAGCCAAGGAGCTGCAGACTTCTCTTCCGCCTAGGAACGGCAGACTACTCTTCTACTGAGGAGCTGCAAACAACTCTTTCGCCGAGGAGCTACAAACCCCTCTTCCGCCGAGGAGCTGCTGGGAAACTTGGGCAGTAAGACAAAGAAGACTTGGGCCTCAAGTTGAAGGAAACATGGGTCACAAGCTTCTTCCAACCTATAAATAGAGGACGAGACCTTCATCTACAGTAAGCAACGGCGAAGCCGTGCCACTTTGAAGACCCAGCTCCACTTCTCCTTCTTCTCTATGGACTCCAACTCCAAAGCTTCTCTCCCACTTCTTCTTCTTCTCAATTGTACCGACAAATAAATAGTGGATTTAGCTCTCACCAATAGAGCTCGTGGGTTTTCCTCGATTTGAGGGTTTTCTACGTTAAATTGGTGTTTTCACTTCTTGTTTGCTTGGTCTCTCTTTGATTTCCTTACTATTCTAAGTCCCAATCTCAAAACAAATTCAACTGTTAAAGTGAAGTTGGGATCAAAACCGATTTTCACCCTAACAGTTTGGCGTCGTCCGTGGGGACTCGAACAAGAAGCCGTGTCGATGTGAGAAGATCCAAGCATAACAAGGGGCATGGGCTCATCTCTTCTCTATGAAGCTCTTCTTCTCCAAGATTCATGGCTTTCTCTCTCTAGAGAAAGGCTCCAATGAAGGTATGATCTCTCAATCTCCCTCTTTCTTTCATTCATATAAGGCTCAAAGGCCTAACCGAGCCTATGCCAAGTTCTAAGGCCGAGGCCGACCAACTCCATGGAGGCTCCAAAAGAGGTCATCTCAAGATAAGCTTAACTTCATGGAGGCTCTAAGAGAAATCATCTCCAAGAGGGTTCAACTCTATGGAGGCTCCAAAATAGGTCATCTCAAGAAGAGCTAAAACTCCATGGAGGCCCCAAAAGAGATCATCTCAAAGAGGGTTCAACTCCATGGAGGCTCCAAGACAGATCATCTACAAGAGAGTTCAACTCTATAGAGGCCCCAAGAGAGATCATCTCAAAGAGAGTTCAACTCCATGGAGTCTCCAAGAGAGATCATCTCCAAAAGAGTTCCTCTCTCAAAATTTTATTTAATGAAATGCTCCAAAAGAGCCTATTTTTGCATAAACCCCTCATGTTGAGCTTTTTTATGCTGAGGACGAGCCATTCCATGCCGAGGCTGAGCATCCTCCAAGGTCTAAAAGCCATGGCTGAGCAGAAATTTCAATGCCTTGGCCGAACAGAAATTCTCATGTCATGGCCGAACAATTTTCCAGAGCCATGGCCGAAGAACTTTCTAGAGCCATGACCGAACAGTTTTCTAGAGCCATGGCCAAAGAGCTTTCTAGAGCCACGGCCGAATAGCTTCGCCAATGAGCTTCCCAGGCCATAGCCGAACAACTTTCTAGAGCTACGACCGAAGAGCTTTCTAGAGCCATGGCCAAACAGCTTCGCTGAAGAGCTTCCTAGGTCATGGCCGAAAAGGTCCCCAAGCCATGACCAAACAACTTTCCAAAGCCGTGGCCGAATAGCTTTCCAGAGCCAAAGCCAAACAGAAATTCCAAGGCTTGGCCAAACATAAATTCTCAAATCATGGCCGAACAGCTTCCCAGGTCATAGCCAAAGAGCTTTCCAGAGCCACGGCCGAAGAGCTTCCCAGGTCATGGTCGAACAGCTTTCTAGAGCCACGACTGAACAACTTCGCCGAAGAGCTTCCCAAGTCACGGCCGAATAGTTCCCCAAGCCATGACCGAACAACTTTCCAAAGCCGTGGCCAAACAGAATTCCAAGGCCGAAGCCGAACAGAAAGTCCAAGAGTAAAGCCGAACAGAAAACCCAAGGCCGACCAAGCTCCATCATGTTGAGGCGAATGAGCCCCTCTCTCCCAAGAGAACCCAATCATGTGGAGAGACCAATCAAATGAAGTATAGAATCAGCCCGAATTGGCCATATGCTTAGCTTTTTGAGCTGACCAATAACCGAGAAATACTCGTTCATCACTAGGACTCAACGCAAGCATACTTAGAGAGTGACTGATGATAGGGGTAAAAATGGGAAGATACGTGGCGATCATCCAAACAACCACATGGGAGGATCATAGACTATTTTCTACTCGGATCCAGGGTATCTTTCCACTTTGAAGGGTTGCAGACTCTTCTTCCACTACTCTTCCACCGAAGAGCTGCAGACTACTCTTCAGCTGAGGCCGAAGAGCTGTAGACTACTCTTCCACCAAGGAGCTGCAGACTCTTCTTTCACTAATCTTCTGGCCAAAGAGCTGCAGACTTCTCTTGTGGCCGAGGAGCTGTAGACTTCTCTTATGGCCGAGGAACTGCAGACTACGTTTCTGGCCGAGGAGCTGCAGACTTCTCTTCCACCGAGGAATGATTGCATCACTACTCTTCACTGAGGAGTCAGCACTCACTCTTCCGCCGAGGAGCTGCAAACCATTCTTCCACCGAGGAGCTGCCGACCATTCTTCCGCCAAGGAGCTGCTGGCAAACATGGGCAGCAAGACAAAGAAGACTTGGGCCTCAAGGTGAAGGAAACTTGGGTCACAAGCTTCTTCCAACCTAAATAAAGGACGAGACATCCATCTACAGTAAGCTCTTTCCCAACGGCGACGCCTTGCCACTTTGAAGACCCAACTCCACTTCGCTCGTAGTTTTTCCCTGATTTGAGGGTTTTCCACGTTAAATTGGTGTTTCTCTTCTTGTTTGCTTGGTCTCTCTTTGATTTCCTCACAGTTCTTAGTCCCGATCTCAAAACAAATTCAACTGTTAGAGTGAAGTTGGAATCAAAACCGATCTTCACCCTAACAATATAAATTCTAATGTTTTGCGAGTTAATTCCGTACTTTTACAGGGGTTTTTTTAAATAGAAAAGTGAGGACTTTTCTAGTTGACGATTGTGAGCCACGTACATGCCATGTTAGCTGCTATCAAAATTGTTGTTAGTATAGGCGACTCCAATTGAATGTGATTCTAAAGCTTAAGGTGACACAATCAAATTTTTATAATTCGGTGACTCAAATAGGGAGTACCGTAATAATGACTATTTAGATAATTTACCCTTCCTCATTTAATACCTAACGATTATCTTGCTTTTGCTTATAGGACCAAGGTTTGTTTCACATCAAAGTAATATTCTCAATTCTTCCTCTATACTTCTTTATGCTACATGACTCGACTTGTGTATGCTGCCTATTTATGCTCTTCCTCCGTTAAGATCTCCTTAGAAACATTAAAATTAATCAAGTTTAAAAATCTTTAAAAAAATTTAAAAAAAATTAATGATTAGGATAACTTATTAAATTTTATTACCAATTTTTTTAAAAAAAATTAGAATTGTCTTTTATGCTTTTTATATATCTTTATATAAATTTTTTAATATGAATCTAATTTATAAATTTTTAAAACAAATTGAAAGGGATAAAATTAGTATAGATATCTAATTTTATTTATTTTTTAAATTTCATATAATTTTTTTTTGATAAAACAGACATAAAAAATGCCAATTACATCCTGCATTCTTTTATATATATATATATATATATATATATATATATATATATACACACATTTGTAACACCAACTTCATCTTAGATTTTAGAGAGAAAATGTTTGTTGCATCACCAAAATTTTTTTTTTAATTAACTTAAATTTTAATAAATATTTAATGAAAGAAATCTATTAAAAGGGAGATGAAAAATAAGAAGAAATTCGAGCTCTTGACTCCGCACATGTCCATGCCCAATTTTTGACAAACCGATCCTTAGGCATTTGTTGCCCAAATCAAACAAAAAGTAAGAAATTTTAAAAATACTAAATTTTCAGAGTTAATAAAATTTTAATAGGATTAATTAGTAGATGAAAATAGTACTCACTTGATTCTGAGGAGCAACTAAGAAATTATCTTACTTTAATAATTCTTAAATTCGAAGTGAAATATTAAGAGATTTTTATTATTAAATTATAATAAGAAAACCTTTTAAACAAGAGATGAGAAAACAATAGATGCGATTATATCATGAGATAGTAAATAGAGCAAATTGCCAAACAGTCCCTGCATTGTTTGGCAAGTCCCTGCCCACCACACTGTGAGCTACACCCCTACCCACAAATACCCCAGGGACTAAAAGTGAAAGTGGCACTGTTTGAAGGAGTAAAAGTTCATTATCCATATCCATAGTAAATATATGTTATATAAAAGGTTTTACAATTATATAAAAATTTATAAATAGTAATAAGTACCAAGCTAAACCTAGATCGAGTAGCACTAATATAAAATAAAAATATTGCATGTAATGTTATATGAGTTAAAATAAATATATAAAATAGTATATATATATATATATATATATATATATATATACGGGAGTTATATTATAAGGCTAATTTAATTATCAGCAAGTAAGGTCGCCTCTCATTTTGGCCACTTAGCGTTGTTTTAAGGATTTCTAACAGTATCGATGGAAGGATTATCGGTAGCTTAAGATGTTAATTTTCATACAATTTGGGAACTTGTATGGTCTTCATCTTAACGAGTGGAAAAATTTTCACCCGTTAAGATAAAGACCATACAAGTTCCCAGATTGTATGAAAATTGACATGCTAGCTTATTTTTCGATGTTCTTTCTATCCATGCGGTTGGATTTCCTCAAAACATTGCGCAAGTGGGCCAAAACGAGGCTTAATCTGACTTGAATGGATAAGGCCGATATCGCATAGTATCAGCCTGGTATATATATTGATATGGGTAAAAATGGTCACCCACTCGGATGCTTGACACGTGGCACATCCATGGTCGATCCAATCCAACGGTGACATCCAAGGCCGACCCAATCCAATGGTGTCCTCCAAGGCCGACCCGACCCAATGGTATCCTCCAAGGCCTAGCCGACCCAATGGTGTGCTCCAAGGCCGACCCAATCCAATGGTGTCCTCCAAGGTCAACCCGACCCAATGGTATCCTCCAAGGACTAGCCAACCCAATGGTGTCCTCCAAGGCCGACCCGACTCAATGGTGTCCTCCAAGGCCTAGCCGACCCAATGGTGTGCTCCAAGGCCGACCCGACCCAATGGTGTCCTCCAAGGCCTAGCCGACCCAATGGTGTGCTCCAAGGCCGACCCAATCCAATGGTGTCCTCTAAGGCCGAATCTCACCCAATCAATGGTGTCCTCCAAGGCCGACCCAATCTAATGGTGTACTCCAAGGCAGACCCGACCCAACGGTGACATCCAAGGTCGAGCCAATTTCCCTCCGAAAGCAAGTGAAATGTAACCCGGCGAGATAAGAAGATCAAAGAGGAACTAAACCCGATGAGATAAGGGAAATAAGAAGATCGTAGAGGAACAAAACTGCTTGTGTTTGATTGGGGGATATCCCACGGATTGGAATAACTTTTGAAAAAATTTGAATTTTTTGGAGGGAAATTTTAAAGTAAAGATATTAATGATAATATAGCTATGTGACTTCCATGCATTGGTGGGTGGGTCATTATTATATTCTTAAACTTCAATTAAAATTTTTGGCGGAAAAAAATTTCATTGGGAAATGTGTTGGGGATATCCCCAAGTAATCAAACATAAGCATTTGAGATAAGAAGATCAGAGAGGAATGGAACCCGATGAGATAAGGAGGAACAGAACCCGATGAGATAAGGAGATAAGATAGGCAAAGGCACAAGACCCGAGGAGATAAGAAGATAGGGGGGATGTTCTGACACAAGGGGGGAGGGGGGAGGCTCTTAACCATGAAGCCATGCCCTTATATAAAGGGAGAGAGGAAGCTTAGGAAATGGGGGGCCTTTTTGAGATGGTTCCTCTATCAGGAAGAGAAGAAAGGCAACATTGGTAGCTTCCCCATGTCTCCAAGCCCTCCAACAGGCCATGAAAGGCTCTCCACCTCCAAGAAAGACCCTCCAACTCCATGGGAGCTTCTCAATCTTGATGTGTGCTTCAAGGCATTTTTCATGGTGTCATCCATGACCAACTACATGCTCATCTCCAAATAGCTTCAAGTGAGTTCCAAGGATGAAAAGATGAGGTCCAACCAAGCTCTTTGACTAACTCTCTCCAAGGCCTTCAAGATTCCACACAAGACTTTCAAGCCTTCTCCAAAGCTCCGTGGTAGCTTTCGCTAAGCCCATATAGAGCTCTCTTCCTGCCATCTACAAGGCCGAGGGTCGAGTCATTTCGGAGGTCGAGACCAAGCTATTTCAAGGCCGCAGGTCGACCCACTTCAAGGCCGAGGTCCACTCACCTTCAAGGCCAAGCCAAACCTAGCACCTTCATACCGAGAGATTCTTGTAATCAACCGCTATATAGTGGATTTTGCTCCCGCTGGCTGGAGCCCGTGGTGTTTTCCCCGACGATTTATAGGGTTTTCCACGAAATTAGGCATGTGCTTTACTTCATTGCCTCGATCCTTATCTCTCCTTCTATGATCTAGTCCCTTAAATATAAATTCAACCGTTGATCTGAGATTGGTGTCGATCCCTAGGCGACACCGATTTTAGCCGCAACATATATATATATATATATATATATATATATATATATATATATATATATATATATATATATATATTAGCATGACTTGTATAAGGCCGGCCGGATACTTTTCATTTAAAGTCGCCTTATTTTGAGGCACTTGGAGAATTTTTTTTTTTTTTAAATCCAACTATATAGATGGAAAGAGCATCGAAAAATAAGATAACATGTCGATTTTCATACAATTTGGGAACTTATAGGGTATTCATTTTAATGGGTGAAAAATTATAGAAATTTTATCGGTTCAAAATTTCACCATTTAAGATTTAAAACCCTACAAAGTTCCCAAATCAGATAAAAATCACATACTAACTTATTTTTCATGCTCTTTTCATCCATACAATGGATTTCCTTAAAACACCGCTGTAATAAAATGCATCAAGAATGCAAGAATTACATTGGTCACATTACAACTATATATATATATATATATATATATATATATATTTATATATTTATATATATATATATATGCATTAAATTACTATTTAATATTAATATTAAATTTAATAAAACCAATTAGAAGTCCTAGTCCCGTGCCATCAAGTTGATAAAAGATGAGGAAATATTCTTCTGTCAATATATACATGTTGCCAATAGTGGACCGAATTCCCCCATTGAGTCCTTTGTTCAAGATCAACTACTGTAACTTACTGAGCTTTCCTATATACTGAGGAATGAAACGGGTGCAACGCATGGCTAGAAACCACAGTTCTACATTGAAGAAAGCTAGTTTGTTAACAAGGATACACCTCCAAAGCCATGCGTTGTATGGAAAACATCTGTGACCTACAAATGGGATTTTAATAAATAAGAGGAAGAACCAGAATGAAAACAGCTATATTATAGTTAACAAATGGGTACAAGACAAAAATCTACGAACTTCAACTTTCTACTAATAGTTCTTGGGCATATGGAGAGCATGAATCTATTCATAGTTATAGAGCACAAACCAAGAAACTTATAATTGGTTGGACAAGGTCAACAGACAGTAAAAGAGGGAAGACCATGAGGAAATCCCCTGTTTCTACATATTTCTAATAATCATAAGCTGCAAGGTAAGCTAGAATAACAAAAAGTACACAATTTACAAACCCTATAAAGAGAGCAAGTCACAAATCAAAACAATTTTTACATGAAGAATAAAAATTTCCTCAACATACATAGAGCGCAATACCATGCAGCTTTTGAAGACTAGGAAACCATTAGAAGGAAGTTTTGGGAACAAGCTTGAAGTTTGGATGATCAAGATTAAGATGCCAAAAAATGACAACACTATTCTGTCCATATACAGCATTACAGAAAAACACTAGAAACATACTTATAGATAAATCTAAAAAGGCAATTGGAAAATAAACAGAAGACATATAAAATAATAATAAAATAATTAAAAGGAAAAACTATTAAAACAACTGAGCATTGCCAAAACACACCCACACTGTTTACTTTTTCCCTTAGGGTCCTTGGTGGTTTTGGTTGGGGGGTTTACTGTAACTGTTTTAGAGTGGTTTTGGGTCCCTGGCAACAGTGTTGAAACAGTGCCAGGGACTTTTTGATAATTTTCCCTAAAAACAATTTATTTATTTATTGGAAGCTAAGATCTGAACACCCAATATCCTAAACAAAAAACCTGAAAATATGATTTTAGTTAGATGCATACCTGTGAGTCTTTAATCAAGTCACCCGCAAGGGATCTGTGACAAACAGATCAAAGCTTGAATACCTTCAAGGGAAATTGCCAAGCCAAGATGATATGTAATGGCTAATCAACTTAAAGACAAGATAATAAATGACCTAGTATCCTGCTAAGTTTTGCTAAATTACGAAATATAACAGCTCCTGTGGAAGAGAAGATTCAGCCAAGCTATAGAATACATAAATTTTGGAAAAACAAAATCTCATTATATAAAAGTTCAAATAACATTTTTGACAGGTGCCATTTGAACCCACCAAAAATAAGAACCCCTTGGTTAATTCCTCCCTTGGCTCATTTTTACCTGGAAGAACAAACTAATGTCAGAGCAATAGGGAGAAAATATGAACAACAATCATTTTTGAAATTTAAAAATAAAGGTATACATACATTTCTAAGGGTACCCCTTGGGTCTCGCTTCCTGTTCGTTTGGATTTGTGCTTGGAACGCTTTTCCCTTTTTTTGCTACTGTAGAAAAAATTACAAAATACTTCTAAGAAACAAAATTAAATGGTAACGCGAAAAAGTAATTTGGCAATAGATGAAAGACAATACTCGTCCACAGGGCTTGGGTCCCAACAGTTCTTCAATTTTCGGTCAATATGCCTCATGTCCTTTGCTGTGGGGATCTTTAGTTTTTCAACCTGTGGTCATGCTTGGAGACATAAGTGTTGGATGACTGCATGTGAAACATCCACAAAGGTAACAAAAAGAGGAGTAATTATAGGAAAAAGCCTCAAGATGCAAACAGGAAATGAGAGGAACTTCTTGACCCAAATTTTTGGTTTTCCAACTGTTAAGAGTCAAGAGAAATTTGTGCTGATTCCATGAGGTAGGCCATCCCATAATTATACTGTTAAAGTGGCTTAGATTTATCCAGTATGATAGTGGAGTAGAAGGTGATAAGCTTGGAGTTGGAAGGCCAATGGAATTGACAAACCATAAAAACTCAAAGCCCCATCAAGTAAAAAGTATCTCTTCAAGTCAAACTGTAGGGATGATAGTGCCATGGTATCATATACATAAGCTGCTCAATTGGAAAGAATCAAGGCCTAGCTTGTTGAAGTACCAAAAAAATATGGAAAGCCAATGGCTTTAATTATTCTTCAGACAGCAATGTCAGTTGCGGGCTATATGAATATAAATTTCAGTTGGTATTCTTTTGGGTGTTATCCAACTAGAAGCAAAACTTTACCATAACTTGTTGATTCAAACTAATGCCTGCATTGTGAAAAGATCTTAAAAACTTATCCTCAGACTCCTACAAATCATTTATGTTTCCAGTTGTCAATCTGAAAATGCAACAATTAATAGAGCAAAAGGGATCAATATGACATCTGTATCATGAAACATGATTCATTGTGAAAATTCATCAAATAGATGACCACATAATCTACTCAGAGTTGGACCGAACCCAGAATCTTCAAATTTCATGATGGGTAACTTTCTAAACAATGTTAAGCACTAATAATAGAATGCCCAATTTCCAAGGGGAATTATGTTCTGCTAATGTTCACATGGCAGAACATGTCAACTTTTTGCAACTTTTGATCTAGTTCAGATTGTAGAACTCTGAAGGCAAAAATTAAAACTTCAATACTTCAATTATCATCCGTATAATCTAGGCAAAAAACAAAAAACAAGAAAAATCAATGCCCCAAACATAAGGAATTGAATCTCATCAGTTCAATTTGTGCATCAGTATTGTGATCTTCTCAGGGTACTCTTTGATGATCTAAAAGTGAAACCAGAAACTTTTACTGTCCAAAGCATTCTTTGTTTCATTTTTTTTTGTACTTTGTGCCAATTGGATATTAGTTCACAGAATTTCAAGCACATCAATCAAGTCAAGTTGGCAGAGGGATTAACACATCTGCTAACTCACAAAGAAAATGAAAGCAAGAACATCAGCTAACGAACAACACATCCATAACTCAATAAAATAGAGGATCAAAGAAAGTTCAATTATTTAATTTGGTTTTGATCAGTTGCCGCAAAATGTTATGATCTTGCAATGAATTTTGAGCTGAAGAGGTGCAGCTGGGCATTAAAAGAAGGCTTTTGATGTTGTCTCAAATCAAAATGTGCAGAAACTAGATAAATGGTCTGGATCTGTAATATTTATTTTAAAACCAGTTCACATTTAAATTTCAGCAAGATGGCCTCACTCTTACAAAAAGAAATTGGTATACACAAATTATATTATTAATATATCTGACTATAAACAGTAATTTATCATTATAAAGTATAACTTATCAACATTAATAGGAGAAAGTGGATCAAATGGCAAAATTGGCAAACTTATTAATAACTAAAATAGTTTAATTCACATGTAGTAAATACACATTATTCCAAGTTATTATTGTCTTGGTCATATAATTATTCTAAGCTAAGTGAAGCAATGATGTTGGATGGGGATGGAATAAAACCTTAGGATAGCTTTTTTGATTATTGGGAATGAAAGTAATTAAAACCCAGACTAAGATTAACGCTACACACATAAGCTAGGATAAGCAAAGGTTAATTATTCCATGGCTTATCCAACTCATTCTTGGATGAATAAACTTGATATTATCAATTTATTTTCAAAACAAACAAAAAGTTGTGAATTACCGCATTGAGCTCCATCCCGCAAGAAGCATAAATCATTAAGTATTATTATAATTCACCTTCAATCCCAATGAAATACATTCCAAAGGCAACCGAAAATGCTTTTAAGGACCTGAAGTTTCTGAAAATGAACAATCTCCGAAGGAAAAACCAAGAATATGGTTTACCGAATATAAAAACCTTGGATATTGCTGAGAGTTAGCTTTGGAGGAAAATGTATAAAATGTTAACAACTAACAAAATTTTTATTTAAAATTAATATCCAATTTCCAAAAGAATTAGCAAGCAAGTGAAACCCACATTAGACACTCATGCCAAGGAAGACTTTTGAGCCGCTCCAATTCCCTGGATGAGTTGTGGCAACCAGAAAGGTTTTTGATTTAAAGTCAGTGACCTTGGAGGATTGCCTAGATAGCATCTAGGCTGATGAAATGTGATGTGATGTTTATTAGGTCTCCATCAAATATTTAATTCATAATATAAGTGATTGCTGTTATAAATTATAGAGGATATCTCAACAAGTGAAGATAGAATGAGTTACAAACCCAAATATCTTAATGCTAATGTTAAACTAATAAGGACAAAATTCATAGGAACCAGGATTCTATAGATGATATAATATTGCACAGCCACAAGAATGTTGCTTAATTGTTCTACTGTTGATGAATGACCATGAGGAACGTTTATTCAATTAAAAGGATCAAATGTAACAAGGGAAAGGAGCATAACAACTTCATTAATTATGAACCAGAAGAGCTATATATTCTATAAAATATGCAACGCATGCCCCAAGAGACAACTAGATTATATCTGAGGCACAATCATAAATTTAAATTTGGAGGCAGGTCAAAATGGCCCACATATATAAAATTTGTTAACATAATACAAATGAATTACACACTAATATTTAGTAAAATAGCCGCTTACAATTTCTACTTAAGTATTTGATGTACAAAATTGTAACCAAAGAAACCAGTAGTTGCAAACTTGAGAACTTATTCTTCAAGCCATGTTTGGTTAGGGGATAAATTTGAAAACATGGTATAACCTAAGTTATCCCAAAATAGAAAACATGGAAAAGACTGTTAAAGGGCTCTTCTTTATAACATGATTGTTTAGGTGAACACAATCACTAATTATTATTAACCAACCTCATTAACCACTAAATAGGTTAATAGAACTTGAATTAAAATTATTTATTTTTATTTTGTATTAATCAATGGTAAAGTTATCGTCGCGTAGTGATCCTGGAGGTCAAAGTTCGAAAGTCGTGGAAACAACCTCTTGTAAAAGTTCGGTAAGGCCAAGTGCATAATAGACTCCAAGTGGTCTAACTCTTCTCCTAACCCTATGCATAACAAAGAGCTTTGTAGCATTGAAATGCCCTTTATTTATATTAATCAAACCAAACCTCATGATAATTTAGTATAGAAGTTTTTCCCTCCAATACAGATTAAAATTCTAAACTTTTTATTTCAACCTACCCAAGCTTATTCTAACAACAATCAAACACAGCCCATGTGAATTCCAATTTCTTCTAGTCAACTTTATTATTTATATGTTTGTGGTGTTTACCTCATCAACTTTGTTATTAAGATAAGAGATATAGTATGGAGTTTAGTTCAAAATTGAGAAAGTGAAACAAATTGAAATATGGCATGTATCCCTATATTTGGCAAGAAAAGAACTCTTACAACTCACACATCAGGCTATGAAAATATATCCTATATCTAGTACTGAATTCACTTTTAAGGAATCTTGTCCATCTTTAAGTCTACAAAATTTCACTGAAAGATTGTGACACATATTGGGCATCACTGACAGGTTAGCTTCAGGTGATCCATTGATACCTTAATACCTTTCAAGGTAACTTTCAAGGCATTACGATCAGGTATCCCCAACCAGCATGTAGATTAGTTTAACAGTCAGGGAGTACTTAATGTTTATCCAATTCAAAGCCAAAAATCCAAGCCAACACAACTCTTAATTCTATTGATTGACATAGAAGCTTCAATTGAAAAATTATTTAGATGTGCATTTTATTTTTAGTCATGTTTATTGTTCAAAAGATTGTTTCCTCCTTTAGTATTTAGGATGTGGATATAGCAAATTATACTTGGTATAAAACATGTAATAAGCCAAGCAAATAACATAAGCCATCAACACAGTCTTTAAGACGCTCCTCAGATTGCCTATTCTAGAGTTATATCCCCACTAGTTGTGAAGTGCCTCTAGCATATTGAACTTGAAATTTTCTCCTAGCTTAACAACCAGACCATGACCCCAGTTCTTTTGTCATATGCATGGATACTAGTATACAAGGTTAACCACACACAACAAAGATATCAACAAATCCAAGATATCAGTAAATTCATGTAGATGGGTTTTCTTAAACTACATTGTAAAGAAATCCCATCTAAATGAATTTACTGACTATTCCAAGCAAACATGGTAATAAACATTTAAATTGATTTTTTAGCAGCGTGATTATATTCCTTTTATTCACCAATAATCCATAAATTTGAGATTATTTTTGGTTAAAAAGACAAGATGGTGGTCCCCTACTATTCATCTTCTTCATTTTCCATTAGGAACACAAGTAGTCAGCAAATTGCGGAATTAAGCTCAATCTTGGAAAAATTCATATACCCTCTAAATTTTCCATAGTAGGTCCGTGGTTCAGTTTAAACTCAGAACAAATTCATGATTTCGCCTATTAGTGTTTGCCAAATTGGTGTCTGTGTTTAACTTACAACCACTGCATGATTCATTTCCAGTCCACCAAATAAAACCTTAGACTTGATTGTCCAGTGTTGAGCATATTCATGTTCCTGAACTTTAAAACTTGATGTCCACTATTTTGAGTCACTACATAAGCTCAGCTAGAAAAAAATGCAGCCACATGTTCAAAATCTGAAAATACATTGCTCCTTTATGGCGTCTAATTTCAGCTATGCCGTGACAGGTAATGCGAGCTATATTTGGATCATCAAAACAGAATAATTTTCTACTAATGATTATAATAGCAAATACCTACCCTAAACCAGCATTGTCATCAGGTAAACTATTACATACATGTCGACCACTCAAGTGTATGGGGAAAAATACCCTTCCAAAAGTACTCAATTTCAGATCCTTGTAGAATACAAATATCAAAAGAATATCCTTCCACGGCATGCACCCAGTTCAACTAGGAAGCTCCAAGAATTATTGATATTAAAGAACAAGATACATATATATGAATTAGTGCTGCATTAAAAAGTCTACAGCCTTCTAGAGATTCGCTAAGCTCCAAAGGGCTGTTGGCAGTATACTGTCGATTGAATATGCTCTCCAAATAACTGCAGAAGTTTATGACATTATAGGGAAACAGTTGGCTAAGAAGATAAAAAGCCAAAGCCCCTTCATGAAGGAGAAATAGAAAAGTTAGAAACCTTTCAAAACTGAGAACTCTGTGTTACCTCATTTGATCTGTACAAAGCTGCTAGAGCCAGCTGCACAGAGAGATGGCATATACTTATGTATAACTTACTGTTTGATGAAGAATTATATTGCTATGGAATAGGGCACCAAAAACCAAATTCAATAAAATTGAGTAGAAGAAAAAATATGCAATGTGAAAATTGGATATTATATGCATGCAATAGTTCCAGTCTGAAAGTGTGTGGGTATCCTAAATGCAGGTTCATCCACAAGCTGCGTGAATGACAATAATGACATATATTATCAATTGGAAATCCATGGAATGTTGAATGTCATGAAAATTAATGCCAAAGCAATAGAGGTATGCACTATTTGGTTTAAACTGAATTAACCAACCAGATTAGTTCCATCCAGTTCAAAGCTACATTATGTCAGTTTGGTTTCGTTTTTTTGGTAATTCAATTATTTCAGTTCATAAATTTCAACCTAATAAACCGAATTCATTTACATTTTAAACTAATTAATATTATCAACTATTACCAGTTACTCTTATATTTAATCCATTACTATTTCTTATACAAACTTATAACAACATTTTAGTGTGTGTTAGTTAGTATTTTGATTTTTCAATTAAAATATAATTTTCATATAGATAATGATTTAATAAGTTCAATTTTAAATTCAAACTTTGTAAAGTTTAAGCAAAAGTCTCCATTTGACAAATAGACTCTAAGGAGCATTTGGTAAACCATGTTTTCCTTAGAATACTGTCTGGGGTCTTTCGTCAACTAGATTTTTTATTTTGAAGCAAAAATGAGTTTCATCAGCTCCACAACAGAATCCATGGAAGCTGGGCGTGCTGCTTTTAGAAGTTCGGCCCTTTTCTTTTTAACTAAAAAGGAGGTCACCTTGAAGTTTTGGTGGCACCTTCCGACCGGCTTAAGACCACAAAGAGGGCTAACTTCAAGTTGCAAGGGAATTATTTTGCAATGGATAATCGGCGATAGTAGAAGTCAGAGTATTGCAAGATCCATGGATATCTCAAACTCTTATTGTCTATGATTCTGATTTTGATAGTCAGTACAGAGTGCATGACGGAATGTGTAGCTCACACCAAACAGGTCCATAAATGTGATGATTGATCAGGAAAAATGGAAACTACTTGCCAAGCATAATGACCGATTGCATAAGATATGCTAGATGAATTAATTAATCTTAACAATAAGTATCATGTATTCACACATTGATAATGTATTACAGTATTTATTTGGTTTCAATGTTTATGTAATGTTGCTTAGATTAAACTGTGTAGGGTATGCTGTAGCATTTGTCTGACTCTTTATTAATGTATGTGAATGAATGTGATTTATCCACTTTTTATCAAAAAGAAAAATGTTGCTTAGATTACAAAATTTTAAATTTATATAAAAAATCATAAGTTTGGTTAAACTGAACAAACTAACCAAATCGACCGAAAATTTCCAGTTAAATCGGTTTAGATTTTAAAGGTTTATATGATAAAATTGGTTTTTAAGAATTGAAAATCAAAACATTTAATTTTGTTAAAATATTAATCTGAATTAACCGAACACACCTAATGCACACCCCTACAAATTAAGGCATAAAAATAAAGTCAAAGGAATCACAGGATAAAGCCCTGAGTATATCTT
Organism: Dioscorea zingiberensis; assembly: GCA_026586065.1. Taxonomy (NCBI): domain Eukaryota; kingdom Viridiplantae; phylum Streptophyta; class Magnoliopsida; order Dioscoreales; family Dioscoreaceae; genus Dioscorea; species Dioscorea zingiberensis. The sequence continues at coordinate 47,137,047 of CM048818.1, read as the reverse complement.
AGATCCAGGGAAAAGATCCAATCTAGATATACTTTAGTTTCTAAAAAAAAATATGCACCATAAAAGATATGGCTCAAAAGAGTCAAGGTACATATCAATAAGAACAAGAATGGAAGATAGCATTTACCTGGCCAGGAGGGAAAAGAAGAGGTGCATCGGTCAGCATAATTTTATCTATCTCCGATTTAGCTGTTTCAAGGAGATCCTATAGGAGCAGAACAAGAGCATTTAACTGAAACATGCACAAAGATTGCATTGACAAAGATACTAAGTTATGTACATAACATGCTTGGATAGTTCACTTCACTACAAACAAGCAAATATCAATATGAATCTTATGCATGAGCTAACATCCTTCCCACATTTTCTCCAAAAAGGAAAAATAAAGGAATTCCAACACTTATATTTAACCACCACCTTCTAGAATAATGCTTGGTTGAGTCATCAATCAACCAAAAAGATACAAAACCACTAATAAATTCCCACATGACGGATTCAGGATACCCCTCAAAAGGTTTATTTCCCATAATTGTCTCCCTGTGATGGTAAGTTGTGCTTGATCAGTATTTGAAACGCAAGGTTTATTCTATTGTCCAACTTACTATTGACTAAAGTATGATGTTGGCGCCAATCAAATAATCATAAAGGTCAGCTTCAATTTTCACTGTTTCATGATTACTTGGCATGATACTTATTTAGATTGAGAATTTTTCAAGCAGGTTTTGCATCCAAAAAGGTTACTTTATGATGATTAATTGAGCCAAAGTTATCTATCAAGATAGGGGGCTTTGCAAGTTTTAAAAGTATTCCCCTGCAGATTCTTTTGTGACATCAGGAGGTTTTTGAACTGACTTTTACGGAGAATAAAAGCGGAAAAAGCAGTTGGAATGTGTTATTGCACCTAATGGAAAAGGAACAAAAAGTGCAGTACCATGGTAGCTAAATGGTAAACAAAGGAATAAATAAAAAGTGAACAGTAACAAAAAGCAGTAAAAAAAAAAAAAAAAAGGAGAGCTGGGAAAATAAAAACTTAGGTAAGTGAACAAGAAGGTTGATTAGGGACCAAGCTCAGATTTGCAGTAGGACTTAATCAATCCAGGAAACTTATTCTTAACTCAGGGATGAGCTTTCAACAGTTTCAATTCATGTTTGTTTGTTTCATTCATCCATGCAACTGGTGCCATTTATTTCAATCCCTTACATGATAAATCACCTTAGGGATCTTCAAAGCAAATACATTTGTAAGATTGCTTAAAAAGTTGATTTACCCATTTTAGCAGTACAATATTTCTCATGGAAAGTAGAAATGAGCAATTTGATAGTCTTGGATATAAAATGGAAAGAAAGAAGGAAAAGAAAATGATAGAGAACGAAAAGAAGATTAAATAGAAAAGAAACAAAAAATCAAAAAGATAGAAAGCTTCTAGTTGTTAGAGGAACCCAATATTCACTATTCTAGCAATTATATCCACGTGGACTGGTGAAGATTGTAATGTGACAAATAGAATTCTCCGACATCTTTTTAGAATTGGCCACATTTAAACATTGATATGGAGATATGATTTTTCTTAACCTCTTTGCCAATAATTGAATCTTCTTAGTTGAACATAACTTACAACAACAACAACTAAGCCTTAATCCCACACTAGATGGGGTCGGCTATATGTATTCTCTATCTCCATATCCCTCCTCACAAAATCAAGATCCGACTCAATATCTAATATACGTAAGTCCTTAAACACTATCTCTCTCCACGCAATCCTAGACCTACATCTACCCTTCTTTTTATCTCATATTACTAAACTCAAATTCTCGAATCGGGGCACCTGGGGGTCTACGACGCACATGTCCAAACCATCTTAAACATTCTTCTCTTATTTTATCTTCAATTGGTGCAATAGACATTTTTTTATCAGATGTGTTCATTTCTAATCATGTCCAATCTTGTATGACCACTCATCCACCTTAACATCCTCATTTACGCCCACATTCATCTTATTAATATGTTGAACTTTAGTTGCCCAAAACTCGCTCCCATATAGCATGACTGGTCTAACTGTCATTTTATAGAACTTTTCTTTCAACTTTAGTTGAATATAACTTAATGAAGATGAAATTCCCCATAATTGATTATGTCAAGAATAGACTAATTTCACCATCAATGCCTTGAGAACAGAGCCTGCCTAGCAAATTTAGTGTCAGATATATTCAACCTTTCAGCTACTTCTTAAAAGTCAAATATGGAAATTAATTTCTCTCAAGCTTGACTAATGTACAACACTTTTACCTTAATCAGACAGATATTCGCATGTAGTGATTTAAGCAGAACGTCACGGGTCCTAACAGCTAGTCCAAACATACATGACTAATAATTATTCCAGTGACAAAAACCAGAATTACCTTCAACTTGCTTGGTTCATCAATTCTTGAGTGGCAAAATTCCTGCAGAAAAAGAGAAGTATCAATTACCAGTTGTAGCTATATTAGTGACAAGCTCAGGAAATGGAAGCGCAAGGCCTTCAAACCCTAGTCATCTCACATTTCCACACTCTAATAGTCAACACAGAATAATATAAGAACAGAGGTGACTCTACCTCTATATCATCAACGAAGCCTTCAAGTGAGCGATAAGGAGCATACACAATAAGATCAAATCCTAAGCTCTGGAAGCATTTAATCATTAAATATTTATGCACAATATAATGCATGGTAATGTCATAGAAAAAAAATGCAAGAGAGTTGTGACAAGAATCAGAAATGCACCTGAAGGACAAGCATCTCATTATTGAGAATCATTTTATGATCTTGTTTGATTCCCTTTCCAAGTTCCTCAGCAGACACATGATTTTCTTCAACTTTGCAAGAAGCATATATGCAAGTTAGCCTGTTAACAGACAAGGCAAAGATGTAATTTATAACAAGATACTACTAGTTATCAACTAGCAATAATAATTTATATGACTTGACTCCAGATAGAATAGAATAATAATAGTAGCATGGAATATTGTATGAAGGCAAACAAGCCCCTCCCACAAGGGCATCATATTCAATCTCCAGTTGAAAGAAAATTTTCACACATAAAACATGTATACATCAAAAAGATTACCACTTACATTATGTGTTTTGGGTGATGCTCCATCACAGACCACTGTAAATAAAACCTTTTAAAATATATGATAGGCTGCTGTCACGATTAAAACAAGGTTACTTTGTGAAAGAATAACTCTACTTCCAATGTCAACTTCAACAGAATGCCCATACCTGAATTTTGTGAGGGAACATAAATGCTCCACAAACTTCTTGAATTTTTGTTCATAAAATACTGCATGAGTTGCTCTTCTTCACAATTAAGAGGCTTTAAAAGTGGACTGTCTTTCTGCTGTATAATCGTTGTTTAATTATCAAGATGCTAGCACCAAGACAAGGAGACTTGAAATGGAAAAGAATACTTTTCAACAGCAACAAATGGAGATAAGTTTACCATTCTCTCTTTGGTCTTGTATAGGTTCGATAGGACAATGAGCCATCAACACTTACTTCCATACGTGTGGTCCCATACTTCAAGCAAACAATTAAAAGTATTTTAGATCAGTAAAACAAAGAGAGTAATCAAAAATATTGTTGAGAAACATAGGACCCGTGTTTACTGCAAGTTTGAGTGGGAGAAAAATATCGAAATGACATTACAAAACATGAGCATGATGATTGTATCAACTTAGTAAACAAATAGCTGTGGCACGGGGTGCTACCAAGCTCCCGCCATGTGCGGGGTCCCTAGGAAAGGGACGGACCACTTGGGTCTATTGTACCTAGCCTTACTCGCTTTTTAGAGATTGTTTCTATGACTCAAACCCATATTGCTCCGGATCACATGGCGACAATTTTACCGTTGCACTAAGGCTCCCCTTCCAATTTAGTAAACGACAATGAATAAAATTCAGGATTTAGTTCCACCATTATGTTGAATATAAATTATTGAAACTATCATCAGTCTAACAAACAGAATGGGATAGTCATTCTCTAGTGAAAGCCCTAATAATATGAAAAGCAATGTATCAGATTGTCAGGTTATTAAATATGAACATTCGAACAGAGTGAGAATAAGAATCAAGATTCCTCCATCTGATGTTTCAGTTGTTTGCAACACCTTTGCTGTTAGAAGTAGAATTCAGGAAAAGTCTACAAGGAGCATAAGTTAAAACCACATCCTCATAACTATAATGCTTAACAATAAAACCAAAGAACAAAATGTTTGAACCAATCATCGGCAGTTGTCCAAAATGGTTATTTCTTCTTTGAGACAAAATGATCTAAGCCTGAAAAACATCTAGTGAGTTACATCAAGGATGTGCACAATCTAGAAAAACATCATAAACAACCAAAATAGAAGTATAACAACTAAGCACTACACATAACAAAGCCTTCATAAATGCAGTTATTCATCTTGCATTCCATGTAGCAACATAGAAATCCAGCTCATCCTTCCACCTTCTCACTACTACAAACAGACACTCAAAGCATAACAATTTGGAACCCAGGAATGTCTATAAAGAACAATACTTCCTATCAAGGAAAATATGGGCATTTTGCTCGTTCCATAACCCACCAAAATCCCAACGTGGATCCAACTAATCCAAAGATTTCTGGCACAAGAAGGTCAACTCCTGGCTTAAAATTTGTTAAGGAAGCAATTTCAAAATCTCTGGAGTGAATGGATACATTAGTAATAAATGACCAAAAACTTAATTGTTTTTGCAAGAAAATGTGCATTTCTCTGATTCGCTTTTTATTTGCAACACTTTCTTGGGTAGGCTAAACCTATAGCAAATAAAATTACATAAAAAAAGGGATTAGAATGACAGGATCAAAAGCTTACCTGCTCCAGCAATTTTGCAGCTCTTAGATTTGCAATCTCAAGATTATCCACCTAAAGAAAATAAGAAGAGAGAAATTGGCATTACATGGTAAATGATGTCTAATTGGAACAAAAGACTTGTGTACATATTTGCATGTTTGATCTTAATAGGCATCTAAATATCAGTAAGTTCGTTCTAAAGAAACACACAGTAGCATTGGTAGAACTGGGCAGAGCAATAACCAGCACAAAATCAACAACTTTTCCTTTTTTCTTCTGGTTTTTGAAGGCATTGAATCACTAGATGTGGAGTGCGATGGGATTACCAGATCTTGCGGTGTGAAAATCCACCTGGAGCGATGGGTAGAGGTCTGGAAATCGGCCATTGGTCTTCCAATTTTCTCTATCTTCGATTGGTCCCTAAAATGCAAACCTTTTTCCTGTTTTCAAAATCGGGGAAAGAGAAGGCCCTTGTAAAAATATAAACATTCCTCCTTGACAGAAGTTAACATCCTCAGGGACCTTCTCAACTGACCACTGTAAATAATCGCCGTAAAACACAAAAGACTTGAGCTCTATTTTTTTCCTTCTCCGTTCTTCAATTGATAAAACACAACAACATTTCAGGGAAAAAAAAAACGAATTTTTAATTTACAAACCCCAATTCAATGACTAAAATACATTGTTCGTTTGAGAACAAGATCCAAGAGAAAAATATATATATATATATATATATATATATCGGAACATTGAGCAGAAGTGAAAGAGGCGGGTTCGGGACTCACTTCTTTCAAATAGCGCGGCCTCTCTCGCTCTCAGATGGGAGCCGACCTCGATCATTCTCAGGATCTCGTCCGCCTTCGTTTTTAATGTTTCTTTTCGTGTTTTTACATTTTACTTCCTAAAAATAGTAATATTACTTGTTAGATCCCTGGAAAAATTTTATATAATTTTTTTTAAGGATATTGATAATTAGATTGAATCTACGCTGAAAAAAATAAAATATTTTGAATAGGGCCATTTGTGGAAATGGCCCATACAAACTTTTATTACAAGCACAAATTAGATGAGGGTATAAGTGGAGACTTGGTGTCATATTCAACATTAATGTTAATAAATCTTGACAAAGTTTGGTGAGCAAAGTGTATTGCCAAGTTTTAAGGAAAATAAGTTTCAGAGCATATATAGGAGGCATGATATGAGATGCGATTCGACATGGCAACTGCGATCTACTCGCCATTATCAATGAGATAAATTATATCGAAAAGTACAGGCCGAGCCTCGGGTCGCTTCGAGCCCCGAATACCAGATAAGTGTACTCACATAGTAGCGGGATGACTACACTTAGGTGGGCGCATCTATATCATGCCCGCATATATATATATATAGTATACCGATAAGATGCGCGGTCGGTCGGATGAGATCACTGTGCATTCCCTGATTAAGCCACCTCTGGGCTACTTAATGCGCTTAGAAGCGTGTTTGAAGGATTTTAAATTTGTCAGACGGATGGGAAGATCTCATTAGAAAAATGTTTCAAAATTTGGTAATATACGTTTTCATATAATTTGGATTTAAAGCTTTGGTGCTTCCCAACTTAATTCGGTTGAAATTACGGATCGATTCGTATTTCTATAAGTCAATGAGAACCGATATTGATGTAATTCTGGGAGGACAAATAGTTTACTAAATCAGATGAAAATGGATATGCTAGGCTTATTTTCGGTGCATCTTCCCATGTCAGACGGTTGTCCAACTTCACATACTCAGGGCTTCCAAATCCAGTAGATAGTAGAATGCAGTGACGCATAAATGCACTTCGGCCGTCAGTTTCTACCATCAAGGTGAATATCGCACCAGCCCCTTATATATATATATATATTCCAATCTCAAAGTATCTAGAAATAATATAATTTAAAAGGATTTTTTAAACTACTCCTAATTGTTTATTTAAAAATAAAAAATATATTATAATTGTTGATATACTTCCTCATTATGAAATTAATTGAATTATTTAATATAAAAATAAGTGGATTTCCTCTTCTTCTCTCTTGATTGGAAGCCGCCCATGCCACCTCTCAAGTATCAACAACAAATAACTATAGGAGATGCACACCATTATCGAGCCTGCACAAACCTCGCTTCCACCAAAAAGAAGATCACATGCCGAGGGGCACCATCGAGGTCGGAACGGACTTCAAGGAGCGAGGTAAATAAAGAGGTACCTAAAACAGCAGGATGAGATAAGCACCTGGAATTGCAAGGAAAAGACCCGTGAAACCTCTACCTATACTCATGTACAGCTGGCTTTTGTAACCTTTTAGTTCGAAATTGTGAACCTTTTAACATATTAACGAACGTGGTTTTACTTATCACTTCCAAAAATATGTAAATTTAATAAAATATTAAAATTATCAAAAACACCTTACTATATCTTAAATCTTAAATCAAAGATTTCACATGAAAGGTTTTAAGGATATTTTAGGAATTTAAAATTATAAATGAATTATTTTCATTTTGAATAATCAAATATACATAATTTAATTATTTTATAATGGGTTGCAGTCAACATGAAACTTGAGATTAGTATAGAAAGTTAATTTTTTGAGTTTTCAGGGGTATACTAACGATTTCCCATTATTTGGATGTCAAATAGAAAGATTATGAATATGTTTTCAATATTATGTCAAGTCCTTTCAATCCTTTGCCATGAATTTACAACTTCTCCAAATACAAAGTTCTAAACTATCTTTTAATTTTAATCTTAATATAGTAATAATATTAATTTTACATGCTGAAATAATATACTAGATAAAATATAAACTAGATCATTTTAATATTGTAGCAATGTCAATTTCAATCAATGTTTGCAAAAAGACGATTTAAATTGAAAATATCTTTTACTCCTCATAATTTACATGTTGCATCCCACTGCACCATGATAGCATAATTTTTATTTATTTATTTTATTTCATTTTATTTATTTATTTATTTATTTATTTTGTTGATAAAAGTTCTCGGATGAACCACATTAACTTTTATTGAGATAAGGAAAATGAAAGTACAAGGGGAGATGATAGTCCCCAAAACCGGAAGTCTACGGTTTTACAAGAAGAGATCCACATAGTGGGCCCAATTGGACTAAGAGTGAATTCAATTCCGTGCAACGTGGGAGACTCACGAGGGAGGGAGAGGGTAGGTGTCCTAAGCAAGGTGAAGTAGAAATGTCCAGTAGCCTCCTCCTCGAAGTCGGCCGCCTGAGGGTCTCGGTGCATGCTCTTCTCACCAGTGAGGGAGAGTACTGTATGGCCTGGATAGAGAAGGCGACCAGCGCCGTGGAGACTTCATCATTTGAGTAGCGCGTGAGCCCCATCGGACCCATGAGAGGAGGGAGGAAATCGACCGGCCGCGATGGAGTCTTGAACAAACACGTCGTTTATTATTGAAGCACCGCCTGTTCCTTTCCAAATCCGACATTGTCCGGGTGGACGCTATCCTTGCGTAGCGATTTACCAAGTTACCCTTTATTAAGATCCTGCGTTCGGGTTCTTGCCTTAGCGATGCCTCCCCTTATAGATCTTGTATCTTGTGTGGGGGTAAGGAGTAGTCGCCATGCCAAGGAGCCGCGTGTAGTGGGACCAAATTCCGGAAGAAAATTGGCATTGGAGGAACAAGGTGAATGTCATTGTTTCCTCAAGGGAGTTGCGAGAGATAGCGGGTGTGAACTTTCTCCTTGCGGCTAATTGGCGCGCTTTAAGTGCTAGGTTTTGTAACGTGGGAAGCTTGTTCCTTCCAACGCCGTACCATTGACAAAAAAGTTTGACGCTTTAGTGGGGATATTTGCTTCCTTAAGAAAGGAAGTTGAGAGAGGACTTCTCTCTCATTACCGCCATTGATCCGAAAGATGTACGATCGACTCACAGTGAAAATTCTTGGTTGGGTGTAAGTCTCCATTGCACTCTTATCCCTCACGCTTGGGTAACTCCATGTGCCAGTGCTCTTGTAGTTAACTTGCGAATTATCTCCATCGCCCAAGCGACGGGGGCCCCGGTTTGAGGATGCGGTCGTCCCTCTCTTCTTTGTAGTTAGCGTGCTTCATTGTATTGTGTGCTCTGCTTTCCCGACCATATTGTTGGAGTTCTGAATGCCCTCGCATGGGCTAAGTCCATCCATCCATTTGTCAAAAGACCTTGAGGACCACGATTGGAAGTTACCACCCTCGCTCCGTTCAGTGTTACTTGATAACGTTCGGGCCATTATGTCGTCGTCCGTTGTAGGTAGCCACCCCTTTCCGTAAGAAAGAGGCCTCAAATTGCGTCGGTTCTCATGTAGGGAGTTCGTGACTCTGAGCGCTCTTTCAAATAACACGCTTTGTTGGGTAATGACATTCGGCCGCATATTCCTGCGGCTCCTCCGCCTTTTTAATAATCTCCGCACCACCATTTACAGCCGATGAGTGCTTCATTGAAAGCTGTGTTCGGGTTAAGGATACCCCTGCACCTTCACTCAGCTCTTTTGGGCCCTAGTTAGGGTATGTCCCATTCTCACTAGGCAGTAGGGGCTAGCCCTAGGAGCTCGGGGTTGGCTCCTTTCCCCATAGGAAGTCTCTCTCCGTGATTCCTTCTATCGCGCCGGATCACCGCCATTTTGGTAACATGTACACTGGCCATCCAAAGTGGTTCGGGATTGCCGTGAGAGGACCGTAGTTTAGGCGTAAGGTGATCGTACTCTAGTGACACTGGGCCTCCACTTTCCATGTACCCAACTTGTTGCGTAGATTTTTATGGATAAGCTTCTACTCGAAAATTCCCTCTCTCTTCTCGGTCTTTGCCCACTTCCGACCAAAGGAGGGATGCCTAGGTATTCAATGGGGAGGGGGTTCACTTGGCATCCCATTGTTGAAGCCAGACCTCCCAGCCTCCTCTATAGGCATCCCAATGCTTGTGTTTGATAGGGAATATCCCACTTGGGATAAGGAATAACTTTTGAAACGCGTTTTAGAATTTTTGGGGGAAATTTTAAAGTAAAAGTATTAATGAGTAAAAGATAAATATGTGGCTTTAAATTGCATATGGTGGGTAGGTTATTATTATATTCTTAAACTTAAATTAAAGTTTTTGGCGGGAAAAATTTTCATTGGGAATGTGTTGGGGATATCCCACTTGGGGATATCCCCCTATCAAACATATAAGCAATGGGTATAAGTGCGCTGGGCTTGTTGTAGCTTGATTCTTAGGCCGGAAGAGCCCTTCAGAAGCGGGTAAAAGATGAGTTTGAAGCTGTTCAAGGTCGCTTCTCGTTCCCTTTGTAGCTAAGTGTCGGGGAGGGTCATCCGGCGATAAAGCGATCAACGCCACGGATTTGTTCCCCATCCGCTCCTAAATCCCGGTAGCCCTCATAGACTTGCTGTTTTTCACGCGCTCGTGACTATGTTTCTTAGCCATTGTGGTAAACACGTCCATAGCTAGTGGTATAAAAGAGTAGCGGCGAAAGCAATGGGTCCCCTTGACGTAAACTCCTCGTTGATGACGGACATATGCCCATAGGAGTGCCATGTAATTAGGTGCCCCTGAATTTGTGACTGGGAGCTGGAGGATGGAGTCTGATCCACCCAATCAGCACGAGGTCCCAAATCTCTGTAGAACTTCGAGAGAGGAACTCCCAATGCCATGCAGTGTCGAAGCCGCCTATCTCTCAAGAAGCTCTACTTTAAGCGAGCACGCCTTGCTTCTTTTCTATCTTGTGGATGATCTCCTCCATGCTAACGCATACTGTCCTGGATGCATCTTCCTTTTAATAAAGGCCGCTTTGATTTTCATCGCATCAGTACGTAAATAACCGCTTTGCAATCGATTTGCCAACACCTTCGTGATGATCTTGATGGAGCAATTTAACAAACCGATAAGGCAAAAATCTTTGATTGAGGTGGTATCATTCTTCTTTGGCATTAGGAGGATATGTGCCCAATTTAGTCTTTCTAGGTAGGCTGTTTCGCTGTGCATAGTTCAGCCTGAAGGTATGCAAGATTTCTTTCCTTTGTGAAATTCCCACCTTGTTGCAGGAAATTCATTGGGAAACCGGGGCTGGTCCGGGTAGCTTTCTCCCGGATTAAGTTCCTTGATGGGCCGTGAAATAATCTCCCGCCAGCCTCCAGAAAGGGGTTGTCAGCTGCTGGGACAAGTCCTGCCTGGGGGTATTCGTGAACATTTGTGTCCACCCAGTATGGTATCGATTTTGCCCTTCTAGCGCCGTAAAGCGGATGTGAAGTGGTCTTGTATTGCTTTCACTATGTCGGTTGGGGTGGTTAACGCAGGCCGCGTTTTCCGTGAGTCAGGTGGATCCAGCTTTTGTTTTGTCACTGTCAGCATTTTGCGGAAAGTGGAAAACCTTTGTGTTCTTGTCTCCTTCTTTGAGCTTCTCATGTGATTCTCGAGCGCCGCCGGCAATGATCTTCCTCCTCGGCTCATTATGTTGTCGTATTCATTTACAGATGTTTGGAGAGCAGTATCTCTTCCTTCATGGGGATAGTTATTGTTTCGCTGCCGCCTCACCGTATCCAGATGCTCTATATTGTTAAGTAATTCCTCTTTTCTCGCTGTCAGGCTTCTGCTCTTCCTTGTTCCATCTTCGCAGTCTTCTACGCAGGAGTGTGAGCTTTTTGCCCATCTATAGGCCTCCAAAAAGTGTCAGGCAGAGTCGCTCGACTCCACCAATCCTTCACTCATGTCCCAAAAGCCTTCAAGATTCCCCATCCCCTGCTGGGCTTGTGAATGGAAATTGTTGGGGTTTCCAAAGCGTCCGCATTCCAAGGTTGTGGGCACATGATCCGAAATGGATATGGTAATGCGGTTTGCCAGAAACGGGGTGTGTCGATAGCCATTCCTGAGATACATGGTGGAATCTGGCCCGAAGTGATCATGCTTTGCCGGGGACCTCCTACCATTTGTCCATGCTAACCTCCCCGCCATTCAATTGGTGGGTCGAATTGGCCACCGTAGGTCATGGCGAGATCATTGAAACTCTCGCTGGTCTCTGAAAGTATTCCGTGGTCTCTGCTTACGTCACACGGGCCCCTCGGCCGAAGTTGAAATCACCCTCCCACCCACGGTCACATCGCTCCAGCCGCTTCTTATCGATCTCATCCTCCCGAGTATTCTTTACTGCTCTCCATCACACGGACCTTAATTACATAAATCGGCGGTTATCATCCGCTTGTCTTTCCTGGGCCGCGGCATCTCTAGTAGGATTGATGTTAATGAGAAGGAGTCCACGTATTCATCTACTAGATTGGAAGAGCCAGGGTTCCATCCAATACACAACATCCTCCTCGCGGTGTTTATTATTTGTCAAGACTACTTTTTCAGTAGAGAGTACTCACCTATGGAAGTTCCGTGACGCCATTGTCAATAGCACCGAGTTTTGTCTCTTGTAGGCGAAGCGTCGGCGTTATGGGAAG